>NW_004624822.1:240049-304315 GCF_000247695.1 Heterocephalus glaber | reverse complement strand
AAAATAAGAACAAAGATACATCATGTACAGGTACAAGCACCCAATGATAAATGTAAACATATTGTATACCTAAAATGTACCAATAAAAGAATTTAAGCAAAAAATAAAAATAAAAATAAAATGACCCAGAAGTTCTCCTGTTAAGAATAAGTATGATGAGACTTGCCGGTGGGCCCAGAGGTCACCTACGTGCGTGGAGAACCTGAGTGCATCATGTTATAGACAGCATGGCGGCTGTGGTGGCTCGAGCGATTAGGAATTTCAACTTAGAGAACCGAACAGAATGGGCAATCAGCAACGAAGCCGTCTGCGGCCCCGAAGCACCCGTCCACCCACAGTGTCCTGCGAGAGATGAGCGACCATCCGGAAATTAAGAGAGAAATTGCTAGGAAAAATGACAAACTGCTGTCGTTACTGAAAGATGTATATATTGATACAAAAGATCCTGTATCACCTCTGCAGGTAAAAGATTCTGAAACATGGCAAGAGTCAAAGGAATCCAGATCGCCAAAGGGCCATTACTTTGGTATGGATATTAAGAACATTCCCAAGGGCAAGATTTCCACTGTAGAGGCCTTGACACTTCTCAATAATCATAAAGTTCATCCAGAAACATGGACTGCTGAGAAAATAGTACAAGAATACCATTTAACACTGGAAGATGTAAATTTGCTTCTCAAGTATTTTGTTACTTTTGAAGTCAAGATCTTTCCTCCTGAAAACAAGAAAGCAATAGAATCAAAATGAAGAAAATCACGAAATTACTTTTCTTACATGTACTTCTCATCCCCTTGCTTGCTTATTTCCTCAATTTTAGCATATTAAATTATAGAAATTTTTAAAAAAAGAATAAGTGTGATGACAAAATAACCACAAATGGGGGCATATTAGCAAGGACAGTTCTACAGTGTGGCCAAGGATGAGAAGCTGCTCAGCCCACACAGCCAGCAGGAGCGTGTTCAGTGAGCAGGGCAGTGGCTCTCCTGTTGCCTGTCCCACACTGGAAATACAGAATCACCTGGATTTAGTGCTTTAATAACAGCACTGACCTCAAAGTGTTTCTTCATTGTAGGGGTTAAATGATTCAATCTGCAGTAAGCGTTTGGAACAATTTCTCGGTGTAGCTCTTACTATTTTAGCAGACAGGATAGCAGAGTGGTTAAACACAAGGACTCTAGAGCCAGCAGCCTGGGCTCCAGTCCCACAACTACCACTCATTAGCTGTGTGACCGTGGGCAAATTACTGCCTCTCTGTGCTGCAGTTGCCCATCATAAAATGGGAGTAATAACAGGACCTACCTAGGATCAACGTGGTTAAGACAGTTTGTGTCCCATACACACAAAGGCCACATTAGCTGTTGTGAATACTGGACCACTTGGTCTCCTATTAGTTGGCAGCTGCTGCAAATGACCCCGTAGTCATGATGCTTGGTGGCCAGAACCTGACAACACCCTGTGAGTAGATGCTGTCACTGCTCAGACCCACAGACAGAGACACTGAGGTGCTGAGAGATCCAGGGGCTCAAGCCAGGTCACACAGAAAGGCAGCGATGATAGGGTCAGCTCCAAGTCCAGCCACTTGTGTCCCAGGGCTCTCGCCCACTGCACGGCACTGCCCACCCCATACGATGACACAGCGGCGCTGGCTCCTGAGGGGCCATGGGGCAGCCATGACTGGGGACTTGGCAGGTGGGGGTCTGGCTCTGTGAGAACCGGCCTCAGCCCTCACCCCACGGCATGAACTTGTCCCTGCAGACGTCCGGCCGACAGAAGGGCCGTCGATCACCTCAGCTCCATCTCTGAAAGCAGCCCTACCATCCCAGGACACACTGGTGCAGACTATCTGTCAAGACGAGACAAGACCATTAAAACAAATTCTGGAGAGACATCCATCAGTGCGGCAGACACATCCAGACATCCGCGCAGCTAGGTTTCCCACAGCTACTGGGGGCCACATGCTGTCACAGCACAGTCCACTCGCGGGCTCTTGCTGCAAGGTGAAGCCAGCGTGAGCTGCTGTCAGAGCCAACTCTGCTTTATGCACCAGGAAATCTATGCCAGCGAAGTTCACTTCCCGTCACCAGCCTGACCTGCCAGCAAAGCTTCACAGCTCGTCCCGTGGGCAGAGCTGCCGCCACACGGCCCACAGGTCTCCAGCCTCCTCCCCGAGAGAGGCCGTGTTGAAGAAAAGTCAAAACTACCTGTGTGTTTCACCAGGATCCAAAACCCAGTGTTGTTTCAAAGCTGTTAACATAATTACTGTCTGTTTTCTGAGCCTAAAGCTCAAACCGATCAAGCGCTGGAGGGAAGAAGCCAGCTTATACCCTTGCCTAGAGACTGGAAAACAGGGAGCTGACCAAGTCACAGGGTCGGTTGTGACAGGCTGGGACCCTGGCAGGCCCCTCTCTTGGCAGGCTCCTTACCCTTCCTGCTCCTCTGATGCAGACATTGCCGGGGCAGACATATGCATTTCTCGGGGGCCACTCTCCTGCTCTCAGACCCCGAGACTCAGAGAGCACCTCAGACGGGCCTCTGACCTGGGCTGCCCAATGACAGCAATACCGAGACACGGCTGGAGTTAAACAAAAGATGCAAGGTCCTTCTGGTACAGTAGCTGGGCCTTCGGGAGCTGGGCCGAGCATTTTGTATGGAAAGCCGACCACAAAAGAAAACTAATCTGGGGAAGGTAGAGTCAGAGCCCAACAGACAGACAGATTCCAGGGGACAGGGACTAGCAGCCTGCACATAGCCAGGCCTAAAGACTTGCCAACGATAAAAAGCAGGCCTTTTAAAAACAAAACAAATGTGCACTGCACCTCTGTCCCTTGCAGCCAAGGAAACTATGCTCTATCTCTTGATGAAGATTTGTTAAGGGGAAGCAAGTGGCAATGTGGGAGGGTTCCAGAAGACCTGAGACACAGTAAGCACTCAGTGTGTGTGTGACTGAGGAAAGCCCCTCCCTGGGTCTCTTCTCAGCAGGACTCTTCCAGACCACCCTGCGGGAAACCGCAGCCCCCAGCCTCTGCAGCACCACCCCTGCCTGTTTTCCATATGATCATCACCAACAGCCCTCTCTACATCCTCCCTACTGTTTCCTGTTGACTTCCCCATTTGACTCCTTAAGGGTAACGTTTTATCCACCTTGTCCACTGCCCTATCCCTTGGGGTCTCTGCTCCTTCCCACTGCTGTGCCCCAGCCACTCATTTTAGGTACCAGCTTCTCCCCCGTTCCACTTGAAGCTGGCAACCCTGGCCTGGCAAATTTCCTTGCAGTCCGCCGTGCTCATTGAGCTCTCTGAGAACCTCCTGAGAACTTACTCCACTCTGCCTGCACAAGCAGCCTGGGATGCTGTGAGAGGCCCCAGGTTCCCGCCCAGAGCTCTTGCCCCTTGGCCTCCTCGGCAGGCTTAGCTGGCCGTGCCAGGTTTAGTCTCCCCAAGGTCAGCTGACTCCCCTAACTGTGCTCCTAGACCCAGCCCATTTCTCACCGAAGCAGCAGCCCTCGATCTAATGGAGGGACAGCTGGGACATGACACACGATGGGGGGTATGTCACAGAACCAGAGGGAGGGGGCGAGCCCCTCAAACGATGATTTCTAATGTGCCAATGTCATGAGGAAATAATTCTACTAAAATGATGAATTATAAAGCTGGGTATAAAGTTACATAGTGACTTCACAGTCTGTATAGTCTGTGCAGGCTTAAAAAAGGATAAAGAAAACACTGTAATATTGATCGTGGTAGAGTTTTTTTAAATCCCTCTGTGCGTTTTCCAAATGGACTACAAGCCTGTTTTATGAAGCCCATTTTTCGCTGCCAACATGAAACTATAACCAAGTGAATATTCTCCCCCAGACATTTATAGATTTTGAAATATTAAGGGCCCACAGAGGAAAGCATAATATTTTGGATAAGTTGGCTCTTAGAAAGGACTTAAGAAGGGAGGAAAAGAAAACAAGGAGAGAGCCAGGCCTTGGAAGTGGAATGGGATCCTTCTAAGCTCCTCCTGGCCTCAGCTTGACCAGCGCCCCCACTACCTGCTATCAGCAGAAGGAACATCAGTTTGCCTTCCGTCTCCCAGAAATCCAGAATGTTACTAGAAATTATATTTCTTTTGGAGAGAAGATGGTCATTTTTTCAGCCTTGGCCTATGAAGACTTCCAAAGCAAAATAAAAACAAGGAGATCTTCTTATATGAATGCAGGATTTTAAATTAAAATAGACACACGCTGTAGAAAGCAGCCTGCTCAGGACGGCGCCCGGGGTGCGGCGGCAGGACAGCAGGTCCTCAGGCCGCCCACCTGTCCTTCATCCACCTCCTCCTGCCCCGAGCCGGGTCTCTGCCACCTTGGCTGCTCCAGGTGCTCTGGACACGCAGGTGGGCGGAAGAGCTCAGTGCCGGGCACTTGGTCAAGACAGATGGGGAAACCAAGGTTCTGAGGGGACTCAGTGTGCGGGTCTCAGGAGAACGCAGTGAGCAGCTGACTTCCTGCATCAGGAGAGAGCTCACCGTAGAAGCCTCTACCCAGAGCCTCCGGGAACCGGGCACTGGCCAGAGTGGGCCGTACACCCTGGGTGTGGCGGGCGGGGCGGGGCAAGCCCAATAAACCATCGAAAGAACAAGGCAGCAGCCAGCGGTGACAAGCAGGCCAGGGGACTGAAGAGCGAGCGGCGTGGTGCCCTCAGGCCAGGCATGGCGGAAGGTCACGGGGAGCCCCGGCCAGAGGAGCCACCGCATGCACGCACATACACGCTGCGTCAGAGAACGTTCTGCTCAGGGGCTCAGGTCGAGATACGCATAGAAAGCTCCTCCTGTTTTCCCGAGGCATGCTAAGGGGAGTATCAGCCGTCAGGTACCAAGCCGCAGCCAGACTCCACTGATGAACAGACTGCTGGGCACCAGGGTCCAGGAGGGACGAGGGATGAATCACCAGCAGAGAAGACTTCGTGCAAAAGACAGAGAGACACACACAGGCACGTGTTTCCAGTACCCCAAAGCCCAGCAACCGATCAGGAAGCGTAGGGTGCAGCCCAGCCTGGTCTTTGGAGAGGGGACGCTTTGGGGGTGTTCCGCTTCCAGTTGCACAAGCTCCTCGGTGCCGTCAAGACGGAATCCTCAATTGCTTAGCACATTCTTGTTGGCCCCATCCGTCCTCGAGCCCCAGAGAGACGGCAGCTCCTTCCTCACCTCCCCTGTCACACAGGCCTCGCGTGTGGGGCTCCCTCTACCCCAGCACCCTCAACCTCCACACTCCCTCAGGGCCCGGTTTCTAGAACCGTTTCTAGCTTAAGAAGGAAAAGTGAAGCGAGAATCAAAGCCCTCTTCCTGGCAGGGTCTGTACTCGGGGGTGCCCCTCCACTCCGCTTCTCTCTCACAGGGCTCATTTCCAAAAGGGCCCGCAACACCCAAAGTTCCTCAGAACAGATGCTGGGTCCAGGTGTTGATACAAAAAGTGACGTGCCATCCGGGAACCGGGAGGCAATGCTGGCCAGGAGGGAGAACAGCCGGCACAGGGGCAGAAATTAGAGTGCATTCTGGGAGGGGCGGGCCGAGGCCCGGCACTGTGGAAGGGAAGCCTGGATGAAGACTAAACCCCGGCCACTGCCGGGGAGGGCTGCAGGGCAGGAGTGGGGGTGACCTGGACAGGGGGTAGGAAATACGTGGATGCAGGAAAGAGGATGCACTCTCGGGAGAATTCTGGAAGCAAAATGAGACAGAAAAATATGATGGTGGTAGGAGTCCTAACCCTAATAGTAAGTACTAATGATGGCCCATGGCTACTGAGTCCCCACCGCAGGCCGAGGCTTCGGGGACTCTATCGCTTCACCAAATCCACACAACGCATGGCCAACTGCGTGAACACTGCCATCGCACAGACGAAGAAGCTGGAGCACAGAGCAGGTTGCAGGTGGGAAAGCTAAGGCCTTGCTCTGGGGTCATCCTCGGTCTCTCACACCAACCGGTGCTGCGCTGAGCAATGCAGAGGCCTGGCAGGGGCCACGGAAGGACTCGTTCCACCCGGAAGTCACTTGGCCAGACCTGCGGGTAGGAGGCAAGGAGCTGTAGGTAAGAGCTGAAGATGAAAGGGGCTCCGGGGAGGTGGGTAACAGATCCAGAGGTCTTGCTAAGCTCTCTCCAGGACGACCCGTGTGCAGGGTCACCTCTGGATCCTCCCCGGGCAGCTGGGTGCCACTGAGCCAGTATCTGACCTTCACAAAACCCCGGGAGTCACAGTGACTCCCCACCTTTTGTGGGCTTTCGGGGGGTTATGAGCCAATACTCATAAAAAGCACTCAGCACAATGCCCAGCACACAGAAAGAGCACAATACATGCTACCTGTCTTTGTCCTCAGAAGCACCAATGGGATTGAAAGCCTATGGGGCCTGGGAGAATCTGCTGGAAGGAATCAAAATGTCCCCCCGGGATACCCAGTACTCTGCATTTCCCAATGCTTCTCACCCCATGGGCTGACCAGTAAATGCTCCAGGTTTTTTTTCTTTTTGGTACCGGAGATCGAACTCGGGACCCTGTGCTTGCGAGGCAGGCGATGGCTTCACTGAGCTAAGTTCCCGGCCCGAATGCTCCAGTTTTTGTAAGAGTCCCTTTCCCTTCTGCTCCAAGGGGCGGCGAGGCCTGGTCCGCGGAGGTGTGAAGTTTGGCAGGCCCGCTCTTTCGGGTACCCGGCTTCATTAACCGGTGTTTATGTAACAGTGCATGGCCAGCTGGCCTCTGCGTGAACCTTGTGCTCTAAGAGCCTTGGAGAACGAATCTACCTCGAGAGCGTGCGAGGCTTTCATGCTCGATGCCAGCATGCACAGATCTTAAACAGCACAGGCCATGAAGCTTTGAAAGGGAAAAGTCCCCTCCCTGAGGACTCAAAATTACATTAGAATTACCTGGAAGTGAATCTCTTCCAGGGCTGCAGGCAGAAAAGAGCAGGGTTCCTGCAGCCACAGGAACAATTAATAAGAGGAGAAAGGGCCGCAAATGCAAGTGCAGAGTGCCCTCTGTTGGCTATCTTTGGAAATGCAACTGAAGAGCTCACACTAGTCTAGGAGGCTCAGGTGTGTTACACTCTCCCGCTCACATTTTTTATATTGTTCCACTACTGGGAATCGAACCCAGGGCCTTCCACGTGCTAGGCAAACACACTACCAGCCCCTTATTTAAACTGATATTAAAAAGGATTCACTTCCTGAAAGAAGAGCTGAAAGAAAGGACAAGGTCAAAGAGCACTTCATTTTATACCTTGTGTATATTTTCCTGTGGGTGCCCTTGAGTGTCACCTGAAAATGCCCCCGTGGATGCTGCAGCATGAGCTCCACATCCAGGAATCTGAGCAACTTGGGGGTCTCAACTAAGGGCCTTCGGGCAACCCAGAGAACGTTTCATTTCCACCGTAGAAGGCTGTGCTCTTGACCAAACTTCAGACAGACACCCTGAGTCACGTCTGCTACTTCCTTCCAGAACCCTCCAGGTCTGGGCGAGGGACACAGCTTCCCAGTTTCTTCGAGGTCAGTTCTGGGTCAGACCCAGCCAACCCTGGACGGGCTGCTCTGGAATCTACCAGCCTGTCCTCTCCCCCCAGGACCAAAGCATTGTTTTTGTCCTGCAAGGTATCCCCTTATCGCCATCCCCATAGCACTCTCTCGGAACAGTCCTGACCAGCCTCCTTGGCGGGCTCTGGCCTGCCTAGCTTTGTGCTCACCGACGGTCACACACCAGAGCCAACTCGGCTAAGTTCCCAACCCCCTTTGTCCCTCCACAGATGCATGAATGTCCCTCCCCTCTCTGACCTTGAGATTCCTTCTCTGGAACAATCATGGGAGCTGCCATTCGCTGCAGTCCACTGATCACCAGAAATGTGACCCTCACCACCACACTAGGCTGGGGGACCTGAATGCCCCCTGAACAAGGACAAGAAGTATGTGAAGCACAAGGCTCCCTGGCTTCTTTGTCCACTGGCTACAGAAGCCTCTGTCTCATTCACCATCTCCTTCTCTCCCTTACGCAGTTGGAGTTCATTAGATAGAGACTGAAAAGGGACCAGGCAGGCAGGAGAGAGAGGTGCCTCCAACCGAGAGAATGGAAGGACGGATCAGTGCAGTGCAGAAGAGAGGTCCTAGGGCACTGCCAGGCCAGGGTGAGCTTGAGTCCTCAAAAAACTGGCAGGATGGGCCAGGGATTTAGCTCAGTGGTTTCGCCACCTGCTGCGCAAGTGCAAGGACCCGAGTTCGATCCCCGGTACCAAAAGAAAAGAAAAAACTGGCAGGAGCAGGAGGCCACAGGCATAAAATGGATCCCTATGACTGTTTTGTGAAACATTTTTATTGTTAGCTGGTGGACTTCAAATCTCCCAATTCAAGAAAATTCCAAGCCTGGAGTACTACAGGCATTAGCATTTGCTTAGAAAACTCTCCAACCTGAAGATCAGGGAATGGAGGGTGAGAGAGGGTCGGTGACTCAGGAGTGGCAGAGACTGAGTTCATGCCCAAGTGTGTCTGACTGTACAGCACAGGTGTGGGAGGCTTTTGGCTCTGCACGAGAGGAACAAGGCTGCTACCTGAGCATCAGGTGAGGGCCGGTGTGACCCTGGCCATGGAGACCATACCTGGCACAGTGAGCTGCTCCCTGTGGATGGCACCAGAAATAATAGTTCCTTTCCTTCCCTCCCTTTCCCTAATCACTGAAGACCCCGTTACCTGATGGGTCCCCCATCTCTCCCTGCCCCATCGCTGTCCCCATAACCTCCCTGCTGCCAGGCTCTCTGCATCCAGCCAGCCCTGGCCCTGCACTCCTCCAGCATGGGCAGAAGTGTGTTTCCTAATGCATGGCTGTTCCGGTGTTAACACTCTGCCACCCTGTGCCTGTGGGCCCACCCCCTCCGGTCCACACAGGAACCTTCCGCCCTGAGCCAGCCTCTGTGCTGACTCCTGGGACAGAAAGCCACGTAAGAAGATCATCCAGAACCAGGGAATGGAGCAGGGCTTTCCAGTCAGCCACAGCTTGAGCCTGCTTATGGGGAAGGTAATCTTGGTTGATTTACCTGCTTTTGATTGGGGCCCAGATTCTACTAATCTGTAAAAGACTGATTAAATGCATAAAGTTTCTGTCAGGTACGATCTCCAGACTTACAGTGTGATTGTTCTGGAGGGCATTAACTGGCTTCATACGCAAGTTTGCAATCTTATTCCAGCATTCTCTTCTCTGTAACATTTTGCATGACTTTCTCTCTATGTGTGTACATATTTATGTATATACACCGTATACACACATACATACCTACATACACACATAGATACAGAAAGCATGTATATCTGTACATTTCCTGGATATTCCCTAAAACCAAATTCTTCATCCTGCTAATTGTCTTATTAATGAGTATTTTACCTAGGCTAAGCAAATATTTGTTCAGAAGCCAGAGAAAAATGAACTTTTGTGTGAGATCTGTGACTCTAAAGAATGATGAGAGAAAAGCATTCCAGGCAGAGGTGACGGAATGCAAAGGTCCTGTGGCAAGGACTAGGGCATGCTGGAGAAACAGACAGGCCATATGAACTCCAGCATCTGTGACTGGGGCCTTTTAACTGGCACCTGCTGTACCAACATCGTGATGCCATTGTTAAGTCAAGTTCCTCTTATGTGCCCCAGTCATATGCAATAGCTGTGTCTAGCAACACAGAGCTGGCCTCCCAGGGTGGGAGAAGAACTGCATTCCCTGGACCACACGGCTGCAATTCTATGCCATCAAAGGAAGGGCCAGGGAAAAGTTCTAATTCCTGAGAAGGACAAGACACCTCTGCACCAGACTCTGCCCCTCATCCCTGCTGCCAGCCTTAGCATGCAGCATGAGGGAGATGTACAGTCCTTGGGTGTCAACAGCCCCATGCCAGGCCTTCTGTGAGCCTCAGGGGAGCCTGTGACTGGTCAGCAGCATGGCACAAACACCTACTCGAGGAAGCTCATAAAATCCTGGATGGGGTGCAAATCCCCACTATCACCACTGCTCTATACTCAAGTTAACATCAGCTCCTGCTTCTCTCTGCCTAACTCAGCCCTTGGTGGAGTTTTGCATGCAGGCCTGTGCTCTCTCACAGCATGAATGAGGAGCACCAGCCATGGGGCAGAAACAAAACCCCGGCAGGATGGATGCTTCACTGGGCACAAGCTGCTTGACCTTCCTGAGTCCCAGTTTCCTCGTCAGGAAGTACGAATACTCGTATCTCATTAAAAGGCTCACAGGTCATGGATGCAAGCACACTGTAGGTTATGAACCAATATACATATGTGTTTTGTTCATATGATTATCAGATGTCCTTTTTAAACCTCACAAGGTTTGGTCAAGTGAACAATACAGCTCCACATGGAACTCAGGCAGATTTCCATACCCACTGTGAGCTCAGTCAACAGACAGAAGCAGAGTGAGCAAGCTGGGAGCAGGGAGGCTGCACCGACAGGCGCTGGTAGCCATCGCAGGCAGGGCTCTGATTTCAGCATCCCAAGCACTCACCATCTTACGGAAAACTTTAGGCCGTCTACCTGTTTGGTGTTTGGTTTTTTCCAAAAGCCTACTTGGGGAGAATATTATTGTTTCTCTAAAGCTGCTTGCCAGAAAGGAAAAAGAGTTTCCGTGGCCACTTCGTTTCCCTGAAGAGGCCACACTTTCCCGGCGGCAAGACTCGAGTGCCCATGCACACAGGCTACCTTCTCCGTTTTCTTCGCTACACCTGTAACAAAGCACAGGACCTCTCACGCCGCCTACACCCGCTCCAGGACCACAGAGGGAAACCAGAGCTGTGGAGGAGCCACGGCTGGTGGGAGCAGCCGCGATTCTCCACCTGGGATTCGTAGCCCGCAGGAGATTCGCGGATGAAGGCAATGTGAAATACTAAATAACAACAAAAGCAATGGAGGAAGACAATGTCATTCTAACTCACACTGTATGCCTTGCTGCTGACCCCCTTAGGAACTGAAGGAATGGCCATTGTACGATCGAGCAGCGAGGACCGGTGTGGCCCCAGCACAGGGACACTTGACAATTACTTTTGAATGGATGGATCCCTAAGTGGTTGGGCCCAAGGAGGTATTCAAGAGTCTGCCACCAGGGGGCAAGAGAGAGTAAAATTTCAGAGCAGGCGAGGGGTGGGGGATTTTCAGTCTCAGTTTGAGACCCTAACAAAGAAACATATATAAAAGTTGAAGGTAAAATTAATCATTTAAAGGTTTTCTGGTAAAATGCTGATGAAAACTTCAGGACTGACCCGGTAGCTCTGAAGACTCTGTTAGTCCAGGGACTAAGGACCTGAAGGGGAAGTAGGCTACTGAGGCCTCAGAACATGTTCCTTCTCATCAACCATAACGCCCTACATGACAAGAAGTCATTCATCAGCTGAGCTGGCTAATGGGGAGGCCATGGGGTGCAGGCTGGGGGAGCTTCAACTGAGAAGCGAGGGAAAGGAACACAGTGACACTATCCTCCGTGTGCAAGGCGTGAGATCTGCTTTAATCTTTATCCTTGTCCCTTATGCCCATTTGCAGACCTACAAACTGTGGCTTGTCAGTTCAGGAAGACAGAGGATGAAGGCCATCACCACCTGCCCCAGCCCCGGGCCTGTAGAGTCCCTCTCTCCCTCTCACTTCTGCACTCACTGTGCCTCACCGAGGCTCCCTGTGCACACTGCAGCCAGCGAGAAGCTTTCAAATCTCAAACAGAATCACCCCTTCCTCACACCTACACCCCATTTTAAACCTGTGAAAGTATGGTGGTCTAAGTGTTTGTGTCCCACCAGAATACACAGTGGAGGTCTAACCTCCAACATGAAGGTGTTAGGGGCTGGGGCCTTTGGGAAGTCATAAGGTCATGAGGGTGGAGCCCTCATGAATGAGATTAGTGCCCTTATGGAAGAGACTCCAGAGAGCTGCTTTTCCTTCTACCACATGAGGGCACAATGAGAAGATGCCATCTATGGGCCAGAAAATTGGTTCTTCCCAGACACCAAACTTTCTGGCATCTTGATCTTCTCAGCTTCCAGAACTATGAAAATTAAGCTTCTGTGGTCCATAAGCCACTCCGTTCATGGTATTTTGTTATAGTGCCCCAAAAGAACTAGGACAACTTTGTTTCCTATCTCTTACAGAAGAAATTTCAAGATTAAAAGCACAGCTAAGTAGAACCTCAAGCCACCATTCCACTCCTCACCCCACCTACCCCCCAGCCCCTTTCCTGGGATACCAGTCCCAGCATCCCCACATGGGGCTTCCAGACCCACAGGAGGACCCTGCCACCATGAAGCACCCAGGTTTGCAGGGCGTGGTTCCCTGTCAGCAGCTGGCCTACGGGGCCACCTCTCTGACAAGACTTCCGGAACCCACGGCTTCCCTCAGGATGGACCTCTCTCCCTCCAGCCCGAAAGTCTCAGTTCACACTACCAGTCTCTCCACCACTCACCCCGTGGGGAGTCTTGCCCGGCAGGGCCCACATTGAGTCACTTCTGCCCAGTGACAGTGGGCCTCAGGGACAGGGCTGAGGACCCTGGACTCCTGGAAGGGGCTGTTGAGGAGACAAAGAAAGCTAAAGGCAGGCAGGAGGAGATGCCAAAGACAGCTGCCCTGGCACACCTGGGCATGGGCTCATGTGAGTGGGGCTGCAGGGCTGGCTCCACACAGACGTTCACGGGGCTCGGAGGAGCTTTCTGGGGAGCTTTCTCCACATGCACATGTCCTGGTCCTGACTGACATAGAGTGGCCACCCAGAAGTAAAATGAGAGGCCCCAGCAGGAGATGGGGATGAGGGGTATAAGGGTCCAGGCATCTGCTCTGCACCCCTCACCCATGGCCTGTCTGTCATCCCCCCCGAAATTATCAGCAAGTCCGAGGGTTTTATGATTTCACTGTCACGTGATCTCCATGTTCCAACTTGAGAATTCCTGGGAACTGTGGGGACCTGTACCACTTGGACAGTTCAAAAGTCACGCTCCATGTGAACTGGCACACAGTGAGATGGCTGCGTGCAAGCTTCTAGGGTCTATGTTTCCCTGTTTGCAGCATGAGTTGGAGGAAAAAAACATGCATTGGAAGAGACTTAATTAACTACCATTCTGAATCTAGAGGGTGTGGCGTACAGTTCAGTGTCTGAGGCTCTCGGGTTCTTTGCGCAGTGACAAATCAGTAAGATCACAGCCTGCTGCCCGCTTCCCGGCACCAGTGCCTACAGTCAGCCAAGGCCTCCCCAGAGACAGCTGAGAAACAAACTCCTCTATCAACCCACACAGCCACACTGAAGAAAAGGGTCCAAGCGCTCTGCACACAATGGAGACCAAAAGAGGGGGTCAAACAGGAAGAGGCCTCGCTCAAGTGTCTGGTATCGGATCCCGTTCAGCATTCACATTTGAACGCTCAGTAACTAGGATCAGGACTCGGCTTGGCTCCTTCTTTCCCCAGCCATCCTGCCTTTTCCTTTCCCTCCCTACAGTAGCCAAGAGCAACACTGGCTTGGCCTTGGTGTACTTCCCGGCCTTCCCTGTTGTGAGTTCGAGTCGGGGCCCCCCCGCTCCTTCCCTGCCACGGCCACCACAGCTCAGCAGAGTCAGGTTTTCTTGATGTGGCTTTTAACCCATCCTGCTTCAAAGAGCCATGATTTACACCTGCTTGCCTTTGCCCTTCCCCACACTATGGAATGGGGGTTTCAAAATCCAGAGGAAGAAAGAACCATGCGGTTACCCCCATGAGCACACAGGGGTCCTGACCTCAGCCAATGCCATGAAACACATCCCATGGCCCACTTTGTGTCGTTTTGTTTTTTGAGACAGGGTCTTGTGTGTAATTCAGGCTGGCCTCCAACTCCTGGAGGTCCTCCTGCCTCAGCCTCCTGAGTGCTGGGATTATGGGCATTCACTACCACACCCAGCCCCCAGCCCACTTTAAGTAGGCTGCTCTGGGCCCTCACAGGACTGAGTGCAGACACTTGGAGCAGAACTCACAGGAAGCGCCTCACTGAAACCGTCAGGGGCTCAATTCTTAATTATTCATGATTGGGGCTTTGCATTAGTGCAGCCTCGAGATGAAGTAACAGGACTTTGAAAAGTTAGTTTTAGGGTTTTTTGGTTTTTGAGACAGAGTCTCACTGTGTAGCCCAGGCTGGCCTTGAACTTGTGATCCTCCTGCTTCAGCCTCCCAGAGTGCTGGGAGTACAGGCAGGCACCACCACATCCAGCTTGTTTTTGTCTTTTCATCAAAGATTTATCAGGCCGGGGATTTAGCTCAGTGGTTCCACTGCCTGCCTCGAAAGCCAAGGTCTCGAGTTCAATCCCCAGTACCAAAAAAAAAAAAAAGATTTATCAAGCTGGGTGTGATGGTACATGCCTGTACTCCCAGCACTCTGGGAGGCTGAGGCAGGAGGATCACAAATTCAAATCCAGCCTAGGCAAATTTGTGACTTAGCAAGACCATGTCTCAGATTTTTTAAAAATTAAAAAGGGCTGAGTATGCAACTCAGTGTAAAGGCCCTGGGTTCATTTCCTAGTACTACACACACACACACACACACACACACACACACGGAAAAAAATGAAAAAGAATTTACCAAAGACATGTAACTTACTACAAATTATTCTTGTCTACTCATCAGATCAATTACTATGAAGATTACTGCTAAAGAACACACCTTCTACACCTTCTGGGCCAGGGATTTACCTCAGTGGTACTGCCACCTGCCACCTGCCTCACAAGTGCAAGGTCCTGGATTCGATCCCCGGTACCAAAAAAATAAAATAAAATAATACACCTTCTAATTCCAAATATAATCTCAGTGTGATGGAAAGAAATAAAGTTACGTGTTAAAAGATCTTTTAAAATATGTTCTGGCTGGGTGTGATGGCACACTTCTGTAATTCCTGCTACTGGGGAGGCTGAGGGTGGAGGATCACAAGTTCCAGGCCAGCCCAGGCAAGTTAATGAGACCCTTTCTCAAACTTTCAAAAAAGGGCTAGGACATAGCTCAGTGGTAGAGTGCTTGCCTAGCGTCCATTGTCTCTAGGTTCCATCTGCAGTACAAAACTAAATTTCTGGTCATATTACACTTTCTCTAGTTAACTAAAAAAAGTAAGTTTCTATTGATGAGAACATAATAGACATGTAATTATGACAACAAAGAGATCACCATGTGTAGAATGCTGAATCCCTAGTAGATACATCTCATTTTGCCCCTGGGCTCAAACTCTGACTGCACTGCACTAGCCGAGTAGCGTTAGGCTAGTGATTTCACTACTCTGAGCCTTCGCTTCCTACACCATAAAATGAGGCTGAGAAGCTGCCTCCAGATCCTAAGCTGGTTGTGAGGGGTCAAGGCAAAGTGTCAAATGCTGGCCCTGCTGCCTGGCACATGGTCGGTATGCAATAATGTTAACTATACGACTGTGCATATTATTACTCATCTACAAAGAGCACCCCAGTCTGCAGATGACCTCCTGGTACAACAGCCTGTTAGAGGCAGACTGTCTTAAAGAGGACCCCTGTGCACAAATCACTTATGCATCAAGCCCCCCAAGAGCTGAACCCTTCCCTGATGAAAGTTACAGTACAGGCAAATCCTCCCCGCACTTCCCTCCCTGACCTCTCTGCCCACAACCTCCCTTCCAAATGTGCTGTCACTCACTCTCATTTGTGTTTTTATCATTTTGCTACCCTGCCATGTAGCTATAAGCAACAGAGAACACTGCTGCATGAAAACTTCATGTAAACATAATCATATACTTAACCTACAATTTTATAATTGAAATACTGTATTATTTAAAGATTTGACTACATTGATATACACAGTTCAAAACTTCTCTGTAGTACTTGATGCATGGATACATTACTCGTGCATTCTCCTGCTGGTGGATATTGAGGGTGACACAGTTTTTCACTGTTATAAACGATGCTGCAATAAGCACACAGCCAATCCCCTCAGGGACCCAGGGAATCATGGCAAGTGTTGCCACTTTTGTCCTTACAAACAGAACTCTACATGTTCCCAGGGTGCAATTAAATATTCTAGATTTCCCAGACTCCCTTGCAGCTACAGGAAGACACATTCTGCAGCCCTGGCCAAATATGTAAGCAGGAAAGGATTCCTGGAGGCTACTGCTTTCCCAATACAGTGCTGGCCCTCCCTTCTTCTTCCTACTGGAATGAGGACATGAGGCCAGGAGATGAGCAGCCATGGTCCAGGCATAAGGACAAAGCTTCATCAAGGGGACAACAGAGCGAAAAAGAGTTAAATTAAAATCTTCCTACCCTTTGGCACCATATGCATCATCCTATTAAGGAATATAAAATAATTCCCCCTAAAAAATGAGTTAATCTTGTAATCCAGTCTTAAATCCTGAGTCCCAAAGTGGCAGCCTTTATATATACACATATATATAATGACAAGGGCCTTCTTTCCTAAGTATCAATATTCAGAGCAAGCAAACTGAATGAAATATATATCCAGACACTTTTAGCTTCTCATTAAGGATAAAATAATGATGGAGATAACAGATTAACACTCAAAATGTGCTTCCCGTGTGCCAGGCCCTATTGTAAGCATCTCAAATGTATTACTTCAATTAAGCCTCTCAAGAAGGGGATGTGCCACCATTAGCCCCACGTTAGATGAGGAGAATCCTCAAAGAGAACTTAATGTGGCGATCACAAAGCCACATGCAGAGCCAAGACCGGACCCCGGGCAGCCTGGCTGGCTCCCAGGGCTGTGGGCTTAGCACTGCCGAGCTTGTGTCAGCATGGCTGGCTGCATAAAGGTCCTCAAAAGATGTCCACATCCTCATTCCAGCAGCCTGTGAATGCATTACTTTACCTGGCTAAAGGAATTCTGCAGGTGTGTTAAGGATCTTAGAGAGGGAACTATCCTAGATCATCAGCAAAGGGCTGATGTGATCAAAAGGGACCCTCCTGGGCTGGGTGGGGATGTAGCTCAGGGGCAGAGCACTTGCCCAGCATCCAAGAAGCTTTAGTTTGAGCCCCAGCACCATCAAAAACTGGGGAGGGGAGACACCTTCTAAAAGGGAGGCAGAAGGGTGTGAGCAGTAGGAGATGTAATCATGGAAGCAGAAGTTGGTTTGATGCAGGAAGAGGTCACCAGCCACAGGAATAGGGGCCTCTAGAAACCAGAATAAGCAAGGTCCTCCCCTACAGCTGGAGGCAGGAGCCAGGCTGGTGACATCCAGACAAACTCCCTGTGGTTTTATACTGGTTTTAGATTTCAGGCCTCCAGAACTATAGAATAAACAAATGCATAGTGTTTGAAATCACTAGGTTGTGGAAATGTATTGCAGCAGCCACAGGAAATTTGTCACCAGTGGCCCCGGCAGTCCTTGCCCACAAGAGCTCACTTGTTACAGCAGGGGCCATCATGCTACCATCTGGTCCTGTAGACCCCATGGATCGGGAGCCACAGAAGGGCCTCGGCAGTGCAGCGGGCACCTGGAGCCAGGTGTCCGCCCACATCAGGGGGCCCTGGCCACCCCAGTAGAATGCCCTTGTCAACTACCACTCATTACAAAACCCAAGGAGATAATGATGGTCTGGAGCCACATACTAATGGATTTTTCAGCAGATTCATTTAATGAATCCACCCTGATAAGGTTTCCACATGTTAAGTCAAAAGCTTGGCAAGGGAAAAGGAAACACCCTCAGGGCTTCCTTCCTGCACTCCTGTCTGGACTGACCAGCCTTTCCTCCCGCTGCCTGCAGATGGGCCCGTGCCTTCCATGACAGCTGATGTCTGACATTTCCTATTTGTCTGGCCGAGACCAGGCATGTAGAGAGATCATTCTCACACGAGAGGCAGCAGCATCTTCAATCTACAGATCCTCTTTCAAGCAAACTGGCTCCGGCACACACCAAGCCCTGGCAGCGGGCCATGCTCTTCCCTGGTCCACCAGTGCAAACTGATTTCATTACCTACCTAGGTGCAGTGCGTGTGATCCCTGAAATAAATGGGGGCACAAACAAAGGGATGTGTTTATAAGATGCTTCCTAAAATGTAAAACTGTCAGGCCAAAAGTTTAAGCTGAAATGTGGAAGAAAAGAGGTAAGACCCCATTTATGCTGGGCACCTTATACAAGTATGTAGAACACACCTTACTTCAGAATCTGGGAGGTGGCAACATCCAGAAACAAAAACAGAAAAATGGCAGTGAGCATTTTTGAGTGCATGGTCATGACTATCGTAACAACCCCATGTCCCAGGGACTGGTATCAGCCCCACTTCACAGACGAGGTGGGGAGATCACAACCGTGTCAGTAAACAGTGGAGCAGAATAAGAGCCTAGGGAAACAACTCTAGAGGAAATGTCTGCAGCGACCTACCTGCCAATTCAGTGCCACCCGTCCCCACCTCAACAGAGTACAGGGGACAACAAAGACACCAGGAGCATGACGAACGAGAACTGTGCTATGGTGCAACAGGGAGTCCCCAGCATGACTCTGACTCCCAGGGAAGTCCTCTAACAGGTCCAGCCTTCCAACTGCAGGGACAGTGCCCTGCACAGTCCTCACTTGTCCATGTCTACCAGCCGGGGGGAAAGACCTGCAGCTGCACAGGTCCCCGAAGGAGTGAGGGTTGCACCTCTGTGAGGTTCTGTTGCCCAACACATAAAAGGCAGAGAATAGCTCTGTAGAGCACCCAGCCCAGGCTCGGCTCCTTAGCACCCAGCATGCACAACAAAGCTATCGGCCCTGGGACAAAAATACCCTCAGATTTCCCACACTGTCTAGCGCACAAAGCCTTCTATAGGGATGATCTTGTTTTGGATAAATGAGTATTATTTCTTGTAGGATGTGATAAGCATATACCAGGAGAGATAAGTGTACAACACACAGCCTACAAAACAATAATCTTTTATTTTTTGCCATACTGGGAACTGAACTGCTCCTGGTGCAGAGTTCGTCCTTAATAAATGTTAAATGAACACCGAATAAACAGGAACCCTTTTAGAATCTGCCACTTTCCTTGCTCCTTTGAGCCACACAAAGCACATGTATTTATAGAAACCATCCCTGCCACACATTAAAGTAACGTGAGAGCAAATCATTGAGAGCCCAAGCTGTGCCCACACCTGCTGGGGACTCCCAGCTGTTGATGTCAAGGACCAGAGGGTGTATCTGTGGAGCCCCACACCAGGACAGATTTCAGTTGTTTTAGAACAAACCATCCAAGTGGCTAATGGCTTCCCTCAAAGAAACCCCACACCTTCGGCCAACAGACAAGGCACTCATTAGGCAGCGCCATATCTTCTGGTCCCCATTGTCAATGGCATCGTCTGAGCCATCAGAAAAACAGCTCCCAGGAGTCCACATGCTGACAGGCGGCATCCAGGGATGATCAGATTTCTATCAGTAAGGACACATGGCATTTCTTGCTGGCTCCATTCAGGACTCCACCCCACCCACCCTCAACAGGCAGCTCTCAGCTCTTAATACTTCCTGAACAATCAAGTCTAAGAAAATGCTTGCATATCAGTGACACGCACACACAATCATTAGTTCAGTATATCGGCTGCCCTTGACAGCCCTCCAAACACCACTACCCTTTCTCACGTCCACCCACTCTCAGGGAAAAGCCAGAAAACCCATCTCCGTCTGAGCCAAGGAACTCACACGTTGCCGGGTCTGAATGTCACAGCAACCAACCTGACATTCAGAGAACAACCCTCCCTGGCTTTATGGCCTGACCCTGCTTAGGACTCTTTAAACTCAAAACCACTAAGCCAGCATCCCAGTGATTGCATTTATACAGGTTAGAAGTCAGG
The DNA here is from genome assembly GCF_000247695.1 of Heterocephalus glaber. The sequence continues at coordinate 284,521 of NW_004624822.1, read as the reverse complement.
CTGGGGCTCAGTCTCCGGGTCATGGGTGTGTCTCTAGGACACTGACCACACTGCTTCTCAATCTGGTGCTAACTGCAAAGGTGTGTTGTGTGTGCAAAATCCAATTTGCTGCAGTTTGGGGCACATTTTTTATGTTTGTTTGTAATTATAAAAACGTTAATATAAATAAAGTACTGATTCACATGATTTCTTCTGGAACATTAGGGGTTGGGGGCAGGAGTCAGTAATGTCAAATTTCAGCCACAAAAAACACAGACTTTCTCAACACCCTGAAAAACCAGTTGTGCCTGCTATCCACCGAACTGGTTTTCAGAAACACTCCCAAGAGCCCTGAAGGAGAGGCAGCCACAAAACAGCTGCCCGTGCATGTGTCTCCTGTTCCAGATGAGCTAGGACTGATTTTATTTATTCTAAGGTTAGGCTTGGACAGTGCCTACCTGATCTTCAGATAAAAGCAGTCAGCCAGCATGGTTTTCTGAAGAACCTCCTATTTTTAAAACTGGTTAGTTGCTCACAAAGGATGGGTGCTTTGACTGTAACACACATGTTTTTCAAAAATAGAGGCTGTGCCTGCAGCGCCCCACCCTGCCCTTCCACATGGGTCTCCTGGCTTAGCCGCTTCCTCGCTGGCCAGGGAGGAGTGAGTTCTGGGAATTTCACTGCTCTGAGTCACCCTGCAGGAGCCTGACAGCTGCTCCTGGATCCTGATCAGTTTCCTTCAAGAGACTGGCTTTGGTGCCTGGGGGCCACAGTGCAATAACTTGCAAAAGTAAACATCTCTCCTTTTTTATGGGTAGGTCAGACAACAAGTAATAGCACAAGGATCTCACCCTGCCCCTTCCCTCCTGCATAACAGGAAACTCATTTCTGTCCCCCTTGGTCAGTCATTTGCCCAGGCCAACCACTTAGCAAAGGGGAATTTCTTGTCCCCTTACCCCAGCAGGGCCATTTCAATGGGCAGCTGGGGTTTGATGCCATGGTCCCTTGAATTGGTCTGGCCCCGTGAGACACTACTAAGAGCTCCAAAACATTTTAAGCTAGACAGATTCTTGGGCAGAAATTTCTTTGTTGAGCCACAATGAAAGTACACTCATAGAACAAATCAAACTTGAGCAATTAAATCCCCGCGCTTTGCAAGGTGATTACCCAACGGGGCCCCTACCAAGCACAGCCTCTTCTGCAAAAGTGGGGGGGCCTCCCTGAGTCAAGCGGGAACCAAGTCCATGGAGTGCTCTTGGGGCTCCTTCCTCCCATGCTCTCTGCCGGCTCCACAGAGGGGTGCGGATGACCACGCACATCTATACTCAACTCCGCTGGCTGAAAGACCCTCCAGGGGAGCCCAGTATCTGCATTCAAATCCAGTTCTGGGCTCAGTCATTTCTCTCCGGTACCCAGTTTGCACTGAGTGCAAACTTCAAAGGCACAAGTGCAGCATCTCAAGTTCTCTGCAAGCTAGTGGCTTTTCAATTCCAACCCCAACATTATTTTCAATTACAGTGGACCATCGGGCATGCGGCATTGGTGGTACAGTGGTGAGCATAGCTGCCTTCCAATCCAGTGGACCCTTGAGTTACAACCGGCCTGATATACAAACAAGTTGAGCTACAACTGGAATTTTAGTTTTAACTTACAACCAAAGTCTTGAGTTACAACCCAAATGCCAGCCACTTGTGCTTCCAAATAGTCTCAGTTATAGATTTAACCCCTAAAGAGTTCTGGAAGGAACATTGCAACATCCTGGGCCAGTGTCTCTCTAAGGACACTGAGATCTGCCTGTATACAGGAGAGAGACTTTGAAGGCTGTGTAGAGGAGATTCCACTGAGATTCCACCTCACCCCAGAAAGAATGGTTGCTATCAAGAAATCAACCAATAACAAATGCTGGCGGGGCTGTGGGGAGAAAGGAACCCTGCTCCACTGCTGGTGGGACTATAGACTGGCAGAACAACTGTAGAAATCAATGTGGAGATTCCTCAAAAAACTAAAACTAGAGGTTCCATTTGGCCCAGCTATCCTGGATATCTTCCTGAAAGAATTACAAGCATTATACAGGGCCGGGGATTTAGCTCAGTGGTTTCACTGCCTGCTGTGCAAGCGTAAGGACCCAAGTTCAATCCCTGGTACCAACCCCCCCCCAAAAAAAGCATCATAACACAGTGATATATGCACATCCATGTTTACAACAGCACAGTTTGTAATAGCTGAATCTTGGAAACAGCCCAAATCCCCATCAATGAATGTATGGATAAAGAAGATGTGGGGGTTTTTTATACAATGGAGTACTACTCTGCCATAAAGAAGGATAAACTCATGACATTTCTAGGTAAATGGATGCCCCTTGAGACCATACTCTTACGTAAAATAAATTGGACTCATATGTTCAAATATTGCACACTTTCTCTGGTGTGAGAAATAGAATGTGTAAATAAGGACCAAAATGTATAACAGATATTGTGAAACAGGAAGAAAATGTTCAAATGGGAAGGGGAGCAAGGGAGGGGGAGGGATAAAGGAAGAAAGGGAAAAGGAAAAAAAGAATATAAGGAAAAACTGGAAACAAGCTTTTCATAAATTAGGAGGGGAAGAAGGGTTGAAGGGAGGGGAGGGGAATGGGAAAAAAAGAAGATAGATCATGTACAGGTACAAATTCCCTATGATGAATGTCAACACTATGTATATCTAAAATATACTGATAAAATTAATTTTAAAAACAAAAGCAGAAAAAGACCTCAATTTCTGGATTTTCCTGGGAGCCTGGCAGACCTGGGAACTGGGCCAGCATTTCCGCATTTCCGGGGGAGGCAGTGACTGGGAAGGGGGTGGCCTCTGGGGAGAGGGGCTGACCCCACCCAGGACACTGCTGTCTCCGCCCTGGGGCCAACCCAAGGAGCACTGGAGTCTGAGGCTCTGGTTCCTAAGTCTGGCTTTTCCCTCCTTTAATACACTGCTTGAATTTTTCACTTTTCACTTCAGCTGGAACATTCATAAGCAAATTCTGAAGTCAAGATATTTCAAAAAAACAGTATTAAAAATCCATTACGTGGGGATCCACTGAGCGGAGCCCTGTGCTCCAGCCAGCCAACTCTCCCATCCCCGGGACCCAGAGCTGGCTTAAAAGCTCCCTGCGACCCTGGGACCGTTATGGGCTGTCTCAAATTCACACATCATTCCTTGTCCAGTTCCTCAGCCAAGAACACAAGCTTGGGAGCCAGGACAGAGAGGCCAGAGCCACATCTGCATCTTGTCAGCCTGGGGGAGGCCAGCACGCAGGCCAGCGGGGAGGATCCCAGTCACAAGTCCAGCCACAGCCCGCTGCAGCGGGAAGCAAATGAGGAGCGCCTGGAGAACAAGGCGAAGTGGGGAGCTGGGGCAGCAGGATGGGACTGGGCTCCCCCTCTCTAAAAGGAACCCAGAAGCCAAGAGACAGGAGAAGGAAGCTCAGTTCCCAAACCTGCCCCATATCTCACTGACAGCAGCAGCAGTAATGACAGTGGCAGCAGCACAACAGCCAACAATGAGTCAGCTCTCACTTTGCTCTGAGCACTGATATTAACATCATGCCTGCTCTAGAGATAAAGAAACTGAGGCACAGCACTCACTACCAGGAGCCTAAACAAGGCCGCCCAGCCGGAAGTGGTGGAGCCCAAGCTTCTGACCTCTGGGCTGTCCATCCCATGGAGAGGAGCCACAGCACACACCCCTCTGCTGGTCAGAGTCGGGGTGGAACAGTCCCATCCATGCCGTCCTGGTTATTAAAACCACAGCAGAATTTGCTTGCATGTGCCTTCCTCACTGAGATAACTGCGCACACTGACACCTAAAAGCACGGGTCCACTACTGGCTTGCACAGCCAAAAGCAACTGTGCGATCCTTTATGCGTGGCTTGGAGGATTTTCAGATTAACTTTGACCATTTACAACCTGTCCCTTGCCTGCCAGCTTCCAGTGTGTAAAACTGCTCACCGTGTCTTTACCCCCAGAGCCCAAGCTCCAAAGGACCCCAGCCGTGGAGAACAAGGGACCCCAGTGTTCATGACAGGGCCTCCACCATAGGCAGGGAGCTCTTGTGAAGAACAGATATGGGCTGTTTTATAAAAATATACTTTACTCCAAGGTGGGCATGGTGTCACACTCCTGTAATCCCAGCACTCAAGAGGCTGAGGCAGGAGGATCGCTGCAAGTTCGAGGCCAGCCTGGGCTACATAGTGAGTTCAAGGCCAGCCTGAACTACATTAAGAGACCCTGTCTCAAGAAAACAAAATAAAATAAAATAAACTTTACTCCAAGGAAGAGACACCCAGGCCCTCACTGTTCACTCATAACTTACAGAAACTCCATGAGACTTAGAACAGAGGAGAAAGCAGCAAAAGGTGAAGAAGAAAATGAGAAAAAGACAAAGCATTGCTGAGAAGTGGCATGGGACCTCCAGGAGGGAGGTTCTTGAAAGAATTTCCAAGAAGAAATTCCAAAATGGACCGGAGCAGGAAGTGGGCAGGGAGATGTGCCCACCCCAGCCCTAGCTGGGGGTCCTGTCTCTAAGGGCCCAATGGATGGAAGGTCAGGGGTGTGGAACAGGGGTCACCCTGCCATCTTTACTAAGGCAGGAGGCACAGAGCATACTGGAGAACACTCACAAGCACAATGGAGGAGAACAGAACATTCTCAGCAGAAGGAGATAAAGTCACACCACCTGGAATCTCTGTGCACACAATGCCTGTGAGCGCACGATGCCTGTGGTCTAGAACAGTGGTGCCAAACCTACGGCACACAAGCTGCAGTGGGCTGTTTGCTACTGAAAGCTCTACAAGGCTCGCCATCGCCGTTCTAGAATCTCAGTTTTTTCTGCCCTAAAGCTGAACTTGCTGAAGATCTCCCATGTGGATGCACTAGGACAACCCACAAAGTGTGGTATTGAGTCCCCTCAACCCACCTCCCCCCACACAGACACGGTCATGTGCCGCTTACGATGGGGACACATTCTGGGAATGCAGTGTTGGGCGGTTTGGGGGTGATAGGGAGTATACTTAGGGAAACTAAGATGGTTATCTACATCACCTAGGTCACTAGGTCATATGATTGAGGGACACTGGGGTTAAACCCAGGGCCTTCACACTGAGCTACATCCCCAGTCTTTTTTTTTTTTTCTTTTTCAGACAGGGGTCTTGTTAAGTCCCTAAGTGACCCAGGCTGATCTTGGGCTTTCGATCTTCCTGCTTCACCCTCCCAGAGTCCTGGGATTACAGGCGTGTGCTGCTAAGCCTGGTTTAGGTCATGATCGTACAAAATTACCAGGTACATGCAGTCCGTCCTTGACTGAAATGTTGCTATGCTGCGTGTGGCTGTACAATGCCTCCTCTTTTGAACCTCCCCCACCCCAGAGGATATATGGCAATATCTGGGGACATTTGTGTTTACCACAGGTCAGGAGGAGGTGCTACTTCCTAGAACCCAGTAGGTAGAAGGCAGGGATGTTGCTAAACAACCTACAGAACACAGGACACATCCCATAGCAATGACTTCTCCTACCCAAAGTGCTAGTATTGTTGAGGCTGATAAATCCCCATCTACATGGAAGCAAAGACCAGTGTGGGTTTGACATCACAAAGAAAGGTGTGCAAATACTAACATCTTTTACCAGCTGTGCGACCCGAGACTTTGACTTCCTTTCCTAAGGGGACAATCACTTCCAACCCCTGACGACTGCGTGGGGGTCAATGCGCCTGTCTTTGGAAGACTCTGCCAGCGCAGGCCATCCACCCCATCATCCTCTCCCCTGCAGCTCTGCAGCGCCACCGCTCTGCACCGAGGTAAAGGAGTGAGGTCGTGACCGGGAGAAGAGGGCTTCTGGGGACATGAGGGTGATGCTTCGGACAGCCCTGCAGGGGCCTTAGGGTGCCAGGGGGGCTCACACATCCTGAGGGGACCCGATGGCCAGGAACTTCCCTACTGCCATGAACCTGTGCCAGGATAGGGCATCAGGCTTGGCCTGGGCATGCGGGTGGGGTAGGCATCCGCCCCAGGAGCTGTCTCAAAACCCAAGAAACATGTTCCAACAGGGCCACCACACAGGACAATGACGGGCGGCCGGCGAGCACTCAGCCTTCAACCTCTCAGCCCCCATGGCAGATGCACAGGATGAAATCTCTTCTCAGGTGAACTAAAGGGACCCTTCCAAGGCCTCAGGGCACAGCCAGCAGCCCACAGCCTCGTGTGCACTGCATCCTCCCCAGACTGCACCACTTCCGCTGCCACCCTCCTGTCCTCACTGCCTGGGTCCCTGGAGTCTAGAAGGAAGCAGAAAACCATGCGCACATACAGTAGCATTTTGATTAAAATAATTAATGTGCATGTTCATACCGACACAGAGGGAAATTTCCTCTAATAGTCACTGAATAACCGTGTTTATTATGAGTAGCAGAATTACAAGGCTTAAAAAATTCTTTCTAAGTCTCTCAAAATTTTTTCTTTAATAAATAAATTAATAATATAATAAAATGAAACTTACAGAAGTAAAAATTCATAAAACTTATTTTTAATTTTTCAAACTTATAATATCTTAGCAAAAGGCTACTAACCAACCTGAACTTATTGTCTAGATCAGTTGGCAGACTATGGCCTGAAAGCTATATCTGGCCCTCCTCTTGTTTAAATAAATAAAGTTTTATTGGAACACAGTCACACCCATTTGTTTAACAATGACTATGGCTGCTTTCTGCTACAAGTGCAGAGTTGAGCAACTGCATGTAGACACAGGGTAACACCATACCAGTTTTTTAATCTGGCCCAGGAATGGACCTCTTGCTGCTTTCTGAATTTCTCACGATGTATCTCAACTTGTTTTGCTATAGCCCAACATGGACATAGCAGGAAGCTAACAAAACTGAAGTTTTAGAGCCTCTTGCTTCATAGGTTCCTCCTTAGGAAGGTGGCCCATACGGCCTGTGTATTTACAAAATTTCAAAAATCCTACTGGGGATTGAACCCAGGGCCTCGTGCATGCTAGACAAGCACTTACCACTGAGCCTCATCCCCAGCCAGGAAAGGATGTTCTTTAATTACCTCAAAGAGGCATCCAAATTATGTAAGTTCAGATGCCTCAAAATGGATTCATCCCTACCTGGAGCCAGGAACACTTTACCACTGCTGGTCCATGTTCAAGACCATGTGCTCAGTGGGGAGAAAGGTCTCATCCCACCAGCCCACAGTGCTGAGCTACATCCCAGCCTTTTAAATTTCTTTGAGATAGAATCTCAAGCTTGTGATCCTCCTGCCTAAGCATCCTGAATTACTGGGATTACAGGTCTGTACTACCACACCTGGTACCAACTCTCACTTAAAGGCAGATGTCCTTAAATAAAAATGCACCTGCTGAGATCACAGAGCAGGAGAGCCACCAGGTCCTTCCTCAGGATGTGCAGGAAGCTCAGAGAGCAGACGTGGCTCTGAGGCCCCCCGACTGCACTCAGCCGTGCAAGGGAAGAGAGTGACACTCACACTTGTCCTTCCGCCACCTGTCTCCTGTTCAGGAGTCCGCTCTTCACTCTGATTTCTCTGAAATCACAGCACTTCCAAAAACTAAGTGGCAGACAATAGCCTAAAGCCATTTTCTACATGGAAATGCTGCCTGCAAGCACAACACAGAGGATGCCAAATTGTGTACGTTGTGTGCAAAACTTGTATTCTTTTAGAGCCCTCTCGGATGGGAAACGCTGCTGTGAAGGCAGAGCATTTCCCGAAGCAAGCGTGTGCTGAGCTCCGGCTGCCCCACGCCAGTCCTTCCCACCCCTTCCCCGGGGAGGGTCCCTCTGTGGAGTGCAGCTGGTGGCTTTGATAAGCAGGTGTCGAGTGTGAAAGTGACCTTGCCCATCCGCTGGTGGGAACCAAGGGGACAAGGAAGTCACTGTGTCACTGGCTGCCAGGTCCCAGTCCCTGAAACAAGGCACAGTGAGGCCTGAGGGAGGAGGAGCAGAAGCTTTCACACACACACAGAAGTCAGCAGAGTGAAACTGTCACAGAAGAACGAAATAAAAAACCTAACGGTCAGACGTGTGGAAGCGCTTCCTAAACCACAGAGGTAGTCAGAAACAGAGGAGATGGATCCTGAGGAAAATCCGGGGATCCGATACAGGGCTGGCAGATTCCCTCTTCCCTGCAGGAGGGAGCAGTCACCCTGAGGGACGGCATCGCGGCCGGCCAGGCCCGCGTAAATGGGCATCGCTGTACCAGCCCGGGAGAGACCCAGCAGCCAGGCCATGCTCTGGGAGAAAGCCAGAGTCCACTAACCCAGTTTCTTACTAAATGTGGGTTAACTGGCATGGGTCCCTGCAGCTCACGGGCCAATTTAGAGCTGAAAGGACACTTTTCTAAAAAAAAAAAAAAGCCGAGCCCGCCTAGCCAGGACCTTTTATTTTCTCATATCCTTTCTCAAGTTGATCCACTGCTGGTTGACTGGACTCCTTGGGCCTCAGAGAAACAAACCCTTCTCTGCCCTCAACGGCTCCCCTAGAGCAACTATCGAGGCCCTCTTGGCACCCACTGGACTCAACTCCCACCCCTCCCATGGTGTGGGCCTTGCTGCCCAAAGATGAGTCACCCATGAAAGCTGCTCATTGTTCCCACTGGACAAAAGGCTGAATGCAGGAAAGTGGCCCATTCACGCTTCCCCAAGAGCCAACTGACCTCTTTCTGCTGCTCCCAGAGGATGCTGCCAACACCAGGGCAGTTTGCCCTTGCCATGCCCGTTACAACACAGATGGGTGGGAAGACTTTTGAAAGACTCCAGAGAGACACGGAGCACATGCAGCAGCCACGACTCTGGGCAAAACTTCATTCAAAATGCTTAACACAACTAGGCATTGTGGTGCATACTTATAACCCCAGGACTCTGGGAGGCTGAGGCAGGAGGATCCCAAGTTCAAACCCATCCTGGGCGACTTAAGTACCAGGACCCCATCTTAAAAAAAAAAAATTTGGGGGGGGGTACCAGGGATTGAACTTGGGACCTTGCGCTTGCAAGGCAGGCGCCAGGACCACTGAGCTAAATCCTCCGCCCCCCCAAAAAAGTTTTTTAAATGTCTGGAGACATAGCTCAGTGCAAAGGCCCTCAGTTCAATTCCCAATGACAAAAGAAAAAAAGATGTTTAATACCCAGAGAGAAATACAGGTCAATTTGTTGGTGATAACAGTAAGTCACATTTATTACACAACAGCTGAGGCTCTTGGCTAAGGAAGTGTGTTATGTATATTATCTAATTTCATCCTCAGAATTACCCCAGGAGGTAGGGCTTGTTGTTAGCCTCATTTTACACTCACGGAAAGTACAGTAAAAAGTGGTCAAGTAATTCCCCCAGGTCACACAACTGGCTAGTGGTGCAGTCAGGATCTGAACCAAAGCCGTCTGGCTCCAGACCTGTGTTCTTCATTACCATGTTATCACTAATCAAAAACCAAGTCAGAATATAAAATTAACGTTAAGCTAAAATGTTCACTTGTGAGGGGAAGTTGTACCTTTGTGTTATATCTCACCTCCACCCACCAGAAATGCTACCAGCTGGCTTTTCAGACACAGTCATGTGACACATGAGGCCAATGTGGTCAATGACAGAATGCATAGGAGAGAGGTCCCATAGGATTGTACTTCCCGGTGACATTATACCTGTCTCAGTTTAGCTAAGTACACTCTATGATGCTCACACAAGGACAAAAATCTGCTAACAACGCACTTCTTGGAATGTGTCCCTGTCTTTAAGCAGTGCGTGACTGTATGCGGAAGCACCTGCCAGGCGGTTTGCTGAGCAGGTGATGCCTGTCATCTCATTTCGTCCTCACAGCCACCCTATGAGGTCAGGACTAATACTACCCCACTTAGCGATGAAGACACCCAGGTTCGTGAAGGTTAATATCCTTGTGCAAGGTCATAAAACAGAGCGGGAATCTGAACCTAAGAAACTCAGATCCTAGCATCTATATTCCTTCTCCTATGTATGCCATCTCTTGCAGAAATTAGGATTTTCCAAGGAAAAAAATCAAAGAATTATGGAATAAGGGGTAAGAATGACCAAGACCAGTGATTACAGCATAAAGTCACTGGGCAGCAGAGATGGCAGTGGGTGACTGGGCTGCAGCTAGCCTAAGCCTGCATCAGCCAACGACCTTCAGCAAACCCCATCTCTCCTCATTTGTAAAAGAGCTGGGCTCTTCCTGGAGACCCAGCACCCCAGCCGTCTGCAGCAAGGGCCTCCAGGCAGCTGTTCCTCCGCCTGGTGATGGCCTAGCTCTGTCCTTCCCGGCAACTCTCCAACTCTGTCCCCAGATTCAGGTCTGTGCACCCCAGAGAGAGACCTTAGTGCAGCCTGAGGCCAGGCAATGGCAAGATTACAGGGCCCCTCAGCCCTGGTGTGCTCCTGGGAGGAGAGGAGGGGTGGAGGGAGAGGAGGTTAGAGAAGAGTCTGGGTGGGGACAGCTAGAGCATCTGAGCACATGCTGCACAAGGATCTGGGGGTAGAGATACTCACTGAGCCCGCCCGCCCTTAAACAGGCGTGTGTGTGTGTGTGTGTGTGTGTGTGTGCGCGCACGCGCGTGCGCGTGTGTTACACTTCCATAAAGGTTAAAAGAAAAAAAGTACTTGGAAAAATGACAAATCAAGCCAGGTGTGATGGTGCATGCCTGTAATCCCAGCACTCTGGAAGGCTGAAGTAGGAAGATCGAAAATTCAAGCCCAGCCTGCATGACTTTGTGATTTACGGAGTGTATGTCTCAAAATAAAAAGTAGAAACAATGGGCCCAGGATTTAGCTCAGTGGTTCTGCAGCCTGCCTCACAAGCGCAAGGTCCCGAGTTCAATCCCCAGTACCACAAAAAAAAAAAAAAAAAGTAAAAACAACTTAAAAAGTGGTGGGGATGTAGCTCAGGACGAAGGCCTTGGGTTCAATTCTCAGTTCAAAAAATAAAATAAGCTAGACGTAGTGGCTCATCCCTGTAATCCCAGCACTCGGGAGGCTGAGGCAGGAGGATCACCGAGAGTTCAAGGACAGCCTGGGCTACATAGTGAGTTCAGGGCCAGCCTGAACTACCAAAGGAGACCCTGCCCCAAAGCCCCCTGCAAAAAAATAAATAAAATTAAATAAAATAAAAGATTACAAATCAAACCAGGCAGAACTTTGCTGAATTTAAACTATCAAAACTTTGCAACTATAAATGTTCTACATAAAATATTTAACATCCCATCGAGGACATACTTTTAAAAATATCTGCCCTCTAAGTTCCTTATGACAAGACTCGCCAGAATGAATTATGCTATTTGGCTAGGAGGTCAGGAGCAAACAACCCTTTACTTAACAACCAGCTTTCCAGGTGCCAGCAAGTGCTTTAACTCCGCTCCTGGTTCAAGCATAATTGTGGCAGGGACATAAAATCCTGATTCTGTCACTGGCTGGTTGAATCCTCCAGGCCAAGTCAGGAATTAGACCCCTGTAACCTCCTCTCTCAGCTGAGAAAAAGAACAGTGAGGGCCACAAAAGAAGGGATCTCTGACAGACGGAAGGAACATGGGTGGTTTCTAGCACGCGCCACCCCAACTCCCCATCTGTAGCGTGTAGGGACGGCTGCTGCCCTTCAGCTCTTGGTCCCCACATTCAGATGAGGCTGACCCTCATCCTGACCCTCGAGCTCCTGGATTCCAAGAGGGAGCAAGCCCCACACTGAACACAGCTGCGTGCACTCAGGAAGTTCTGCGGGAACAGTGGGAATGATAAGCTTCCCCTCCACAGCTATAGGAGACTGTCAGCCCGGAGGTTCTGGGCGTGTCATGGAGGAAGCCTTCCAGGGAATGAAGCCAACACAGAAGAGAGCACAGCCAAGAAAAGGGCAGAGTGACACCGGGCCCATAACACTGAGTCCCTGGTCCAGCCAGGCCTGAAGCTATCATTCTCTCAGACCTTCCATTTCCATGGGCCATTACATTTCCTGTGTTTCCTAATCCCAAACGAATTGCACGTCCATCCCTTGCAACAACCACAAAAACAAATCCTAACTAATGGAACTACTGCACAGAGAATCACAGATCTCCATGTTACCAGAGGCAATGGAGGACCCCTCTCTGTATGTGCAGCAGTGTTGTGCGCACACTAAGCACTCAGCATGTGTATGTTGGCCTAATGAATAGCTGCTCATCCCTGTGCCCTTTAACTGCTCAAACTGAAATAAAGCTATACTACAAGCATGATTCTAAGCTACAGATAAACCAAGTAATTTAAATGACAGAAAGTAGCTTAAAATGCTTTTTTATTTTTAAAAAATACAGTTCACAAATTTGATTCATTCCAGGAATGAAAGGATGGGTCAGTATTGGGAAATTTACTGATATAAATAATTCACCTCATTACCTGGGTCAAAATAAAAGATAATATAACAGGGCGGGGAGATTTAGCTCAGCGGCACCTCACCTGCCTTGCAAGTGCAAGGCCCTGAGTTCGATCCCCGGTACCAAAAAAAAAAAAAGCCAACAACAAAACCAGATGTGGGCTGGGGGTGAGCTCAGTGTAGGTAGGGTACTTTCCTCATATGCGAGAGGCCCAGGATCAATGCCCAGTACTACCTGAATAAATGCACACATCAATACATAAATAACATAAAGGTGTCTGCTTAAATGCTAATTTGTTAAATTCCAACATTTATTCCTGACTCTCAACAAGACAGAACGGAAGAGAAACTTCCCCTAAGAGACACACAGTGCCAGCCAACGGTAGCAGCACATGTCACGGGGAAACTGAAGTCAGCACAAGGTAAAGGCCACCCCAGATACCACCCAGGTTAACATTGCTCAGGAAGCAACTGCCTTCATCCAATTAGACAAAAGGAAAAAAAAAATACCAATCAGAAAAGAAAAGGAAGGAAAATTTTATTAACTTGTAGATGATATGATTATATGCCTGGAAAAATCCTTCCCCACCAAAAATAATAACATTAAAATAAGATCTGCAAAAGCTATTAGAACAAATAGGATAATTTGGCAATATTAATCATAATTGATAAAAAACACTACTAATCAACAGCTTTCCTATAAAAAAACAAACCAAAAAAGAAACAGGACTATGTGATGCTAATTCAGCTAGCATAGCTGACTATTCTAAAAATATATTCCCCCTGCAGTGCCACCTACTGAGGAGGCCAAGACAGACATGGCTTGACCTCAGTTCAGGGCCAACTTGGGCAACACAGAAAGACCTTGCCTCAAAAAATATTTTAAGTCATTAAAAAATAAAAGTGCTCTCCTTCCTGTGCTCTGCCACATGGCCTTGTCTCTGCGGGGGTAAACTTTGGAAGACTGCCTGAAATGCACTCTAAGGAAACAGATGCCACCAACCAATCAGCTTTGGTGACTGGAACCCATGGTCCTGAGTCCGTCCACTCCCCAGGTCCCTGGGGAGCCAGCAGGTCCCTCATTCTGCCAGCACGAGAAGAGGAGATGCACTCAGTAATGGGTCGGACTGAGGTACACACGACAGCCCCACCATTACACGCCGCTCTGGCCTGCCTGCTGCTCCACACATGGGCTCAGCCCTTCCTGCCCCTGGGCCTCTGCACATGCTGTCCCTTCCGACAGCCACAGTTGTCCTCAGCAAGACTTCAGAGCCGGCTCTGTCGACGCTCAAATTTATGTTCAAATGTCATTCCCTCAAAAAGAAAATTGGTTTTAAGCCCCTCCTGTCTCCCTGTCTAAAGCCCTACCCTCTCACTCTCCATCCCCCCACCCTGCTGTACTTCCCCATAGTGTGTATTAGCCGCTAATGCTGATTTACATATTCGCCCGTTCACAGTCTGTGTCTCCCAGAGCAGGTGAGCTTCCTCAAGGTAGGGCCCACAGCATCAGTCTCATTCACTGCTCTACCCAACCCCTAATCCCAGTCATATTCCCAGGAAACATAAGGGGTTCGATAAAAGTGTTGGATGGACGGATGGATAGATGGATGGATGGGTGGGTGGGTGGATTTCTTCAGTCCTTAGATCTAATCTCAATTTTACCTTCAGAATATTTTTCATTTACTTCTACGTCTCTCCATTGATATCCAAGCTCTCTGTCCATGCATTCTCAGCAGATGTTAATTACCTCCATCCTCTCTCTCCCTGATGGCTACAATACCCCACAGGGCTTCCCTCCCAATCTTTTTCCCAATCTAGCCAAAGGTCTTTTCCAAAATCCACATCTGATCACATTACTCCTCTACTTAAAATGCTTCCGGGGCCTTCTGAACCCTTAGGATAGTTTGTGAGCCCTTTATTACCAAGATTATGGGGCCCAGCCCCCCACCCCCAGGCTGCCCAGTCCTCCCTCATAATCCACAATCCAGCCGTACAGAGCTGCTATCTCTTCGCCCAGTATACCACTTCTCCCTAGCCTTCAGGCCTCTGCACATACTGTCCTTTCCACACAACTTCCTCTTGGGTAATTTGGCTACCCCTGACATATACTCCATGTTCTCATCTCCCTAGCAAAACACCGTGTCTACCTCAAAGTCCTTGTGCTCCAAACACTTCCCTATCATATATTCACCACTGAGGAATGGCTTGGTTAGGTCTGTGTCCTTACGGACTGTAAGGTTCACAAGCACCAGCTTGTGCCATTCACAGGGCCCAGAACAAGGTCTGGCACCAAATAGACACTCAAAATAGATTTTCCAAGCTTAATTTATATCATGCCTTCTCCAGAATGGCACAGGGCTCATCTCTTTGTAGCACATCTGAGGCTGCTTTTGGCACCTTGACTTAACCATTCATACTCCAGGGAGACAACGACACATCCCCACATGCTCACATGCTCGGCAGAGCTCCCTCCTGGCACAACTGTCTTACCTTGAGATCTGGTTTCCTCCTACAAGTCAAACACAGAGATCAGAGCCTCTTATGCCAGAACATTCTACCCAGGGTTGGCTCAAGTCTATCTAGAAGGAGGAAGGGCTGGGGTGTGGCTCAGAGGTAAACGCTAACTTAACAAGGTGAGGCCTGAGGCTCCATCCCCAGAACCACAAAAAAGAAAATAAGAGAGAAGAAAAAGAAGGAGGAGGAAGAGGAAAAGGATGAAGAGGAAGAGGAGGAGAAGAGACAGGAAGGAGAAATGTTTCACAAACAAACGACAACAAAAACCGCTGGGATCTTTCTCTAACATGTGTCCCTTGGCCACCATGCCTGTAGAGCGTGTATCAAACACAGTCAATCTGGAAATTCTTTATACAGAGCAGTACCCATCTATGACTTTTCTGTGCTTCAAAAAATATTTATATGTCCTATGTTTAGAATGCGGCATCTTTTTTTTATTATTATTATGAATGGTTTTCCTTCCCCAAAACTGCTGGTCAACATAACATGTCTATCAGATGTAAACCAAACCAAATGCAGGCTGACATTTCGTCACTGTCCACTCAGCATCCTGACCTTGGGCCATGTGCCCCCCCACCCAAGCCCTCTCACTGCAGGTGCAGCCTCCAGGGCACCCTTGAGGATCATGGGAGGTGCAGGGCTGGAGGACAAGATAGAGATATGTGCTGTGACTCTGCAAGATGCAAGCGGCTTGGACAGCAAGAACCAAGAAAGGCTCTGCTCTCGCTCAAGGAGACTGAAGAGCTGCAGTGATCAAATGCAACACCTCAACCAGCACTGGGCCTCACCTGGGGGTGGGTGGACAAGGAAGGAGCTAGGAAAGGTATCTCAGAACCAGTGAAGAGAGCTGAGTGCAAAATGGACAGCAGGAGATATTATAAAATTAGTACTACTTGTAGGGGTCGATGAAGTAAGTGATTTATAGAAATATATCCTTATTTTTAGAAGACACAGACCAAAGTATTGAGGGGTAAAGTATCAGAATGTGTGATACTTTAAATTCCTTCAAAATAGTTTGGGGGTCTCTCTCTCTCTCTCTCTCTCTCTCTCTCTCTCTCTCACACACACACACACACACACACACACACACAAACAGAAAAGGGGATACAGATGAGGCAAATGTTCTAACAAATACTTGTAGTATTATTTCAATTTTTCTGTAGATTTGAAAATCTTCCAAATACACAATTGGATAGGTAAAATATAAGGCAAAAGCTAATCCTTTGATAACACAGTATAATAAAATTGTAAAGTACAAAAAGATAAGGGGCTGTTAGTGATTGCAGTGATTAAGTTCTTATCCATTCCAGAACTTTAAAACATGCCTGCTATGTACAAACACAATATTCCTGTTACAACACTAGTGGTTTTATTACCTTTTTTCACTTTATGCAGCATCCTATAAATACCTATCATCTCCCTAAAATGTTCATCTTTCTTCAGATTTCACTTCAAAAGAAAGCACCCCGACTTGTGTGTTTCGGGAAGTGGACAGCAGGGTGTTAAACTCACCTGCAGGGCTGGTGGTGTATCACAGTGGTGAGGCCCTGGGTTCCACCCCCAGCACCAAACCTATAAAAAGCTCACCCTTAACTTCATGGCCAGAACCTCACAGAGCACTGACCATGTGACTGCAAGGCTAGCAAAGTGCTGCTCACTCATCCTCAATACTGGGCCCAGCACAGCAGCACTCTGTAAATTTCTTAAATGAAGAAGATATTACACTGTCCTTGAAAGATAATCCACGTGAAAGTAACAACAAAAACAGGACTGGTGCAACAAATGAGAAGGAAGTATAATACGACTGTTATGACTACGACATTAAAAACTATAAACTGTAGGAAAAGATTTCATGAACAAAACCTCAGTCGCATGTGAACTAGCACAAAGAATCAACAAGTGGGATCTCATCTTATTAAAAACCTTCCATGCCAGGAATTTAGCTCAGTGTTGCCACACCTGCCTTGCAAGCACAAGGTCCTGAGTTTGATCCCCGGTACCAAAAAATAATTTTTTTAAAAGCTTCTGCACAGGGGCCAGGGATTTAGCTCAGTGGTGCCACTGCCTGCCTCGCAAGTGGAAGGACCCAAGTTCGATCCCCGGTACCAAAAAAAAAAATAAAAAGCTTCTGCACAGCAAGAGAAACAGCATGAAGAGACAAACTACAAGGTAGAAAAAAATTTTTTACCAGCTGTTCCTCGGACAAAGGTCTATTATCTAGAATATATGAAGAACTTTAAAAAAACAGCCCTCCTAAATATAAGACCCAATCCAAACATAGGCATCTGAAATGAACAGACATTTCTCAGACAAAGAAGTAGAAATGGCAAATAAACATATGAAAAAATGTTCAATATCACTGGTCATTCCAGAGATGCCAATGAAAACAATGCTGAGATTCTACTCACCCCAAAAAGAATGGCTGCTATCAAGAAATCAACCAATAACAAATGCTGGCGGGGCTGTGGGGAAAAAGGAACCCTGTTCCACTGTTGATGGGAGTGTAGACTGCCATTTTCCACTGTGGGAATCAGTATGGAGATACCTCAAAGAACTAGGACTGGAAGTCCCATTTGACCTAGCTGAACCCCTGCTGGGTATCTTCCCAAAAGAATTTTTAAAAATCATACCACAGTGATACATGTGCACCCATGTTCATAGCCGCACAGTTTGTAATAGCTAAAACTTGGAAACACCCCAATTGCCCATCAACTGGAAACTGAATAAAGAAAATTTTTTTATATATATAAAATGGAGTACTACCCAGCCATAGAGAATGAGAAACTAGAGACACTTATGGCTAAATGGATGCACATCAAGGCCATACTCTTAAGTGAAATAAATAGGACACACGAGTAAATACCGAATAGTTTCTCTGGAGTGAGAAACTGAAAGTGTAAATAAGGACTAAAAGGTATAATAGATAATGTGAAATAGGAAGAAAAGGGCCAAAGGGGAAGGGGAAGTGGAGCGGTAGGGGAAAGAAGGGAATGGGATTAATATGAGAAAATGAAAAAATAGAAACAAAAAGTCTTTGTAACCAGTCAGATAGACGCAGGCTTAGAGAGTGCGCATTGATCCCTCAGGAGTCAGCAGGGGGGCTCAGCTGCCCACACCAGCCCTGCGCAGCCCCCTGAGGCCAGTGCTCGGTTCCTGGAGTTGGAAAAACTGATTCACCTCCCACACAGAGAGCTGTGCCGTTCTTGCCCTGCAGGAATTTCCTATCAGATTGCGGGGGAGATTTACATCTGGAACACAGCCTCCACCGGGCACCTGAGGAAGCAGGAGGACAGGTGTCACCGTCCCACCCGAGCTGCTTCTCTGCCAGATGGGCCCGGGCCAAGGACAAAAGCCCCTCAGAGTCATTGCTTCCCTGCCTCTTGCTCTCACTACATGAGCTGGATTTCTCTATGCCTTTCAGAGTGCTGTGCCCGTCCATGTGGTCCTCACCAGTTTGTGAGTCTTCAGACATTTTCCAGGCATGCACGTCAAAGCTGCCACTCAATAAATATTTATTAAGTAAAGGAGATTTATGCAGCCTTTAAAAAATAATGCATATGAAAACAAAGCAGCCAAAAAGTCCCTGGGGGGAACCCCCACATGGGCAGATACTGTAATTCCTGAGTAGAAGATGGGCCAGGCTTACTGAAAGACTGAGGGGCTTTTAAGGGGCTGGGGGATTTAGCTCAGTGGTTTCACCACCTGCTGTGCAAGAGCAAGGACCCAAGTTTGATCCCCGGTACCAAAAAAACAAACCAACAAGCAAACAAAACAAAACAAAAAAGACTGAGGGGCTTTTTACACAGCATCATGGGAGAACTTCTGTTTTGTTTTGAGACAAGGTCTCACTGTAGCTCAGGCTGGCCTTAAACTCCTGGGCTCAGGTGACGACTGTACTGCCTCAGCCTCCTAAGTAGCTGGAACCATTGCACCTGGCTCCATAGGAGATTTTTTTTTTTTTTTTGGTACCGGGGATCGAACTCAGGTCCTTGCGCTTGAGCAGCAGGTGGCGAAACCCCTGAGCTAAATCCCAAGCCCATAGGAGATTTCTAAGACTGTTCCGGTTCCTGCCTTTAGCAGGTACAAGGTCAGATAAAGACTTCCATTTAGTGAAAAAAACACAAAACCAAGAGAAAACAGGGCTTGAGGTTGAAAAGCCCAGGTCTGGGTTTTGGCTTTCACTTTGGCTACAGAACCACAGCCCAGTCCTGCACCTCAGGAAGCCTCAGATCCCCATCTGTAAAGCACCACCGCCTGCCTCAGTCCTGGCCACAACAAGGAAGTGCTGGGGAGAGGCTTGAAGACTTCCAGATCCAGCTCAGTGTCCCAGGGCGCTCTGTGGACCAGCAGACAGGAGCAGGAGAGGCTGCCCTCAGTTACAAGACTTCCATGCACACCCAGCTCTGACAAGGGCCCCATCTAACTGAGCATAAACCAGCATCAGCCAAACAAGTTTGGCGACAGACTCCATTTTCTTCCTGTGACCCTTACTAATTCAAGGTAGAAACTGTTCCAAGGAGCAGAGCCTGGAAATGCTGCTGGGATCTCCAAGAAGACACCTTGGGGAGGCATACCTCGCCCAAGGTACAGAGCCATAGGTCAGGGGGCCTGTAGACCCCCAGCTGTCACCCTCCTTTCAACTGGGTTTCCAGCTTCTCGAGGTCAGCAGCTGAGGCCAGAGGGTGGGGCAGGTAGAGCAGGTCCCACACCGCCCTTTGGGCAATGGACAGAGAACCAATAAAAATCAGTGACCAAAACAGCCCCATGCTAACTCCAGATGGAGGCTGATAAGTGGACTGAGAAGGAGAGAACTAGCAGCAGACAGCAAAACCAGGTCTGTGAGGCAGCTCTAGAGCACCTACATCAGCCTCACTCTGGAGCACGGAAACCATCAAAACGCCTTCGCCGGGCTAATCCCAGTTCTGGACCCTGTCCTTCGCAGGGCCTTCTACACTTGCTCTGTTTCCTGGCAATTCCGACCTGCAAAGCTGCACACAGTTGAGGACCAGCGTGCTCTAAGGCCCAGCCCAGGGGTCAGCTCCACTGCACCACACAAGGCCCTTCCTTGAGGGGAAGAAAGCCCAGCAGGGCCAGGAGCCAGGCCCCGCCCCAAACATGCAGTGCCCCCACCACGAATCTGTGGGGTTCTCATCTGTGGATTCAACCAATAATGGATGGACAATATTTCCCCCCAAAATTGCATCTGTACTCAACATAGACAGACTATTTTTCTTGTCATTATTCCTTGAACAATAGTATAAGTATTTCCTTAGCATTTATTAGGTTTTATAAGTAACCTAAAGGTGAAATAAAGTCTATAGAAGGATGTGTGTAGGTTATATGCAAATACTACTTACTGCATCTTATAAGGGACTTGAGAATCCTTGGATTTTGGTATCCACAGGGGTCCTGGAACCAATCACCAGTACATACTGAAGACTGACTTACTACAACAGGTGGGCCAGAAGAGATTTTTATTTTGGAGAAAGAGACTCATATGTTTACAACTTGTGAGCTGAAGGCCCTCCTGATCTCTTCCTTAGCATTTCCCTTCAGAGCTGAGGCCTATGGGGAAGTGGGGTATAGACTACTAATGAGTGAATGAATGAATGAACTCAAACCTTTCCATCCCTCCAGCATGGTCAAAGTCCTAACTATTCAACCATTTGCCACAGGTTCATTCATAAAAAGGATGTACAAGTTCGATCCCCGGTACCAAAAAAAAGGATGTACAAGGGCAAGGACTTCTCCCCTCCAAGTTCTCTCCTTTGCACCAGAGGGAACATCAGAAACTCTGCTTGCCTAACTGCAAGCTTCCCATAGTCACTGTGGGAAGCAGAAAACTTCACTCCCCTGGGTTTTATTGTCTGGAAATCCTAGATTCTCGAACCCCTAACTGGTAAGTTACCACCCAGAAGTGAAGTAGAAATAAACGATTGATCAGTCAGTAAATGCTGTGGGAATAGGTCTCCTCACTATAAAGTCACTTGACTAAAAGACAAAATGTCAGTAAGTCTCAGATACAAACTGTGCCCCCCAGAGGGAGGGATGGTCTGTGGGTGGCTTCTTAGGAGCCCTTGCCCTGGGGAAGTGGAGTTGATCCCAGGCAGACCTGTGATCCAGCTGTCCAGTCCGCTTTGTCCCAGAATCTCACCTCAAGGATCCACGGGCCCTCCTTGTCACTCCACCCCCTCCACTCCTCAGTCTAGAAGTATTAGTGAGCAACCACTATGTACCACAACCTTGGCAATAATGGTAAACAAAAGAGATTTACAGACCAGGAGCTGAGAGAGACACTAAAAAGACAAACACATCTAGAGTGAGAAAATGCATTGCCCGATTACCACTTCTGAAATGCAGGCCTATCAATCTAATAGAAAAATCTTCCCGGGCTGGGGATTTAGCTCAGTGGTTCCGGCTGCCTGCCTCAAAATCGCAAGTTCCCAAGTTCGATCTCCAGTACCAAAAAAAAAAAAAAGAAGAAGAAGAAGGAGAAAAATCTTCCTATGTTCTTCACTCTCTACAGGGCTAAAAATAAACAAAAATGAAAGCTGTTATCTTTACTGGGTGCTGGCTATATGTCAGGTACTTTATAATGACTGGCTCAGAACAATTCTCAACCTGTTGCAGATGTATCGTTATAATCACGACCAGTGGGGATTCCAAGTTTCCATTTCACTTCTGCCTGTCCCCACCAGACTCTGAATCCCTTAAGAATTCTATCTTGCCCTTCTTTCCGTCACTAGTCCACCCAGTAGTATTCCACAAATGCCCACCAAATGAATCATCCATCAGCGGGCCAGTTTCCCACAAGGAATTGCCAGCTAATAAGTTCTAGTTGTGAAGTAAGAGGGATTCCCACAAGGGGCTGCTGTGCTGTTGCAGAAGGAGCTGGAGCCCGAGCAAGGACTTGGGGCCAAGGCTTGTTCCTGCAGCTTGAATTTAGACAATTACTTCCTCGTCATCCTGTCTGCTTAAAACGGTAATGAGCAGTTAAATACAAGGAGTCTAAGATGTCTTCCGGATCCAAATGTTTATGCCTCTGTGATACATAAGGAAGGGGGAAGGGACGTTGGGGAGGTATTTGAAATTGCATTCAGTCTGCAATTTCTTTCTTTTTTCTTTTTTTGGAGGGCTGGAATGGAACCCAAAGCCTCATGCATGCTAGGCAAGAGCTCTACCACTGAGCCTCATCTCCGATTTTTTTTTTTTAATCTTAGAATGACATCTAAAGTTAAACATATTGGGGAGAGTGAATAAGACTGTCAAGGGTAAGAAGGCACTTCCTCTCCATCCACAGCTCAGTGGAGTGTTTACCCTAACAAAGTATATTCATTCCTGGGCCAGGGATTTAGCTCAGTGGTTCCACCGCCTGCCTCGCAAGCTAAGGACCTGAGTTCGATCCCCAGTACCAAAAAAAAAAAAAAAAGTCACTGAACAAAGTATATTCATTCCCCATGACCAAAGTGCTCAGCCTTGAAAACTCCTTTGTAGAGAAATACATGGGTGAGCACGAGGAAGGCTGCCAGCCCCAACTGCGCACAAGAACAGAGATGCTGGTGGCATGCAAGAGCCATGTCCATATGCTGGAGAGGGACAAAGCCACTGCTTTCAAGTCCCACCAGCTCCTGTGAGAGATGACAGGTGCACAGCAACAGCTGAACGTGTCCAAGGCAACTGCAAACACAGTGTGGTGACTCCAGGCTGCGCCTACCAGAGAGCTCACCACACAGTGAGTGTGCATCTGTTTGCTACCCAGGGAGAGCACAGGGTAGGGGCAGGGGCTCCGTGAGGAGACGAAGCTGCTCTTTTCCTTCTTGCTGCTCGGGTTAGTTTTAAATGAATTCCTGTCTGTCAGCTATGGCACAACATGGGGACAACACCACCATCTTTCCACCTTCTAGGGCTGTTATGAAGATTAGTAGAAATCAATTTATCCGTACAGACTGACACCCGGTAAATATTCAGCTTGTCACCAGGGGTAGTGATGGTGGTAGATAAATCCACCTAAAGTTGGGAAATTCAGCCTTGAGCTGTTTAGAATCCCTCGAGAGTCAAAAGGGAAGCAGATGCTCCTGTGATGGCTGCTCCTGGAGCATCCACTTAAGATACTTTCCAGAAGACAAACTGATGCCACAACCACTCCTTTGAAGGGCCAGAGCTTGCCAGGCGTGCTGGGCCCTGTGTCTCAGGAAAGGTCAGTGGGTCCCTGTAGGGCAGAGGCTTACAGGCACCATCAGGAGATGAAACCAGGCAACAGAGTCCTGAGACAAGAACTTCCCCCAGAAGAAAGAGGAGAGGAGGGGATTACAAGCACAGAGAGATACCACTGTCCACCCAAGAGACTGGCAGAACTGAAAAGTGGATCCAAGGTACAGCAGGGGGGTGAGAAAACAGGAAACCTGGCACCCAGCTGCTACAGAACAACTGGGTCATGTTCATTAGGATCTTAAAACAGCGAGACTCTCATACCACATGTACACTACATTTTGCTACAGTATAAAAACGAGGTGGATTCACATGTACTGTCTTGAAAACATTTTAAGACCCATTACTGAATTCATAAAAGGGCTACAAAATAGATCAACAAGCATAGCATGTATTTTTTAAGTAAGGAAAGAATAAAATAACTTTTTTCTATATATCTGGACATCGAGAGAAAGCTCTGGAAGAAATGTACAGGCTATGTGCATCATGTCTATGCACTACGTAGATCATGGCAGTTACTTCAGGGAAAGGCAGGAGTACGGTGGGGGCCTGGAATGAAAATGGGATTCAGTGGGGACAACCATTCTTATTTTTAACAAGGAAAACAGATCTGTGCATTTCTTGGATACTAAAATTACATTAAATTTAAAATGTATTTTGAAGGAAGAAAAAGAAGAGCCAGGGACCCCAGATCCAGGCATGGTGCTGTATACCTGTGATCCCAGCACTCTGGAGGGCTGGGGCAGGAGGATCACAAGTTGGAGCCCAGACTGAGCAACTTAGCAAGACTCTGTCTTGAAATAAAAATTAAAAAGGGCTGGGGATGTAGCTCAGTATGAAGGTCCTGGGTTCAATCCGCAGTATCACCCGAAAGTAAATAAATAAATAAAAATGAGGGCAGAAGGAAGAGGAAGCAATTGTGATTCCAAGAGAAGCTACAGCTGCTGAGGAACCAAGGAAGAGTTCAGGGTCTGCCGGGGATTTAGCTCAGTGGTTCCGCCGCCTGCCCTACAAGCTCAAGGACCCGAGTTTGATCCCTGGTACCAAAAAAATAAATAAATAAATAAATAAATAATAATAATAGGAATAATAATAATAAAGTAAATTTTTTTTAAAAAAGAGTTCAGGGTCTGCTGCTGGCTCCTCTTAGAAGACTGGCTGCTCACAAATGCAGGCAACATTATGAGCATATGCCATGGGCTATGGGAATAAATGACCATAGCTTTGGAATAAAATATTTAAATCTCTATTACATCCGTTCTATTTATACTAACTCTTACTTCTAAGTCTTAGAAGTCTTCAGGGCTGGGGATGTAGCTCAGCAGTGCAGCGCCTGCCTGGCATGCACGAGGCCCTGAGTTTGGTTCCCAGTACCAAAAAAGAAAAAAACAGTGTCTCCTGACCTTTGTTTTAAGAAACTGGAAATGAGGAGGGAAATGTGTGATATTTTTCTATCTCTGAATTCTTCTCTACTTTTTATTTATTTTTATGGTGGCAGAGATTGAACCCAGGGCCTTGTGCATGTTAAACAAGTCCTCTACTATTGGGTTCCATCCCTAACCCCATGCTATTTCCAAATTCTCTGTGGTTTCTTCTGGATTTCATTTAATTATTCCATGAAAGAATTTTAATTTTTAAAGATTTTTTTTTTTTTTTTACCTTTCCTTGTTTTCTTCCAGTCCTCTACAGACACACTGATTCATTACTGTGGAGCTGTCCATGGACTCAGTGTGGCAGGCCCAGGTCTTCTTTCTTAAAAAGCAAAACAGCCAATATTAATATGTACAACCAGCAACTGGATATATTACATTACAAACACAGAGCTGCATTAGACACAAGGGGAATGTGTCAAAGGCAACCCAATGTCCACTCAAATCCATTCTCTTCTTCCATAGTCATAACCTGTGTTGAGCATCCTAAATCCCAAAATCCAAAATCTGAAATCCTCCAAAGTCTGAAACTTCTTGAGCACCAACACGATGTCACAAATCAAAAATTCAGGGGCTGGGGATTTAGCTCAGTGGTTTCGCCACCTGCTGCGCAAGTGCAAGGACCCAAGTTCGACCCCCAGTACCAAAAAAAAAAAAATTCTATCACATGAAATATTTTTTCATTCACAAAACTATTAAAAATATTGTACAAAGTCAACATTGGGCTATGTATATAAAGTATAGATGAGTTCTGTTTAGGCTTGGATCCCATCTCCAAGATAACTCATTGTTATGGCTTGTGTCTGATGTCCCCCCCAAAGCCTCGTGCCACCACAGGTGGGGCTTTTCAGAGGCGGCTGGATCTAGAGTGTATGATGCTGAGATTAAGTATGTGATGCTGGGATCAAGGGTGTGTGATCACTAAATTAGTTCACTGATTGGTTTGGCATAGTTCTGGGTAGGATTAGGGCTGCCTCACCCTAGGTGTGAGGTGCTACCCACCCTAAGGTAGGTATATAATGAATGGAATATAAGGGACAGAAAGAGGCTCATTGCTTGTCTCTTGCTTGCTGCTGGCTGCCTTCTATCTGCTCTGCTTTCCCATAAACTGCTTCTCCTGGGTGATGCCCCTCTGCCATACCACCCTGCCTTGGAGCTGGCTGATTATGGACTAAAACCTCTACAAACTGTGAGCCAAATAAACTTTTCCTCCTTTAACTTTGGGTGTTGAGTATTTTGTCTCAGCAACAAGAAAAGAAACTAAAACACTCATGTATTTGCAAATATTCCAAAATCTGCAGAAATCCAAAGTATTCCAACTCTAAGCATTTAAAATAAAAGATATTCAATCTGTATTTGAGCTTTATCAAGGACTACATTTCACAGGCATCCTCATAAACTAGGCAAAAGTCAGTATCTGAGTTCCTAATAGAATGTGATAACAAGTGACTTTTGCCACTTCTCAATCTATGTCTTAAGATAAGTGCATGCTCTGTCTGCCTTTCCGCAGAGTGGAGCCTCGCCATAAGAAAAAAGGGACCTGGGCCTCTGACTGTGTGGAGCACAGGCACCCCTCTCACCTTGAACCTGCTACTTAGACATCAATATCTTTGTTCTTTACAGCAGTGCTTTATAGGGCTGTGCTCATTAACCTCCATCCAAGTTGGATCTATGATTAAATATTCTCCCCAGGGCTCTTCTTACGGTGGGTTTGGTTATTTGGAGCTTGAAGCATGTTATGTCCATAGAGACAAATTATGCAAAACTATTCTTGGTCACAATTTCAGTAAACTACATGCAATTTCATGAGGGCCTGCTGCAGAGTACGTACTCAGTCAGTATTTAAGGAATGGGGCGATGCCAATAAGCATGGGATATCTTCTAGCACGAAGATTCTCAAGAGCAGGGCACCTCACATGAACTGAGGAGCACCTGGGGGCATCTATAAGCATGACTGTGGCATCACAAAACACCATCCAAATACACATGGTACCCACAGTTAAGGGTACAGGCTGACGTGCTCCAGGGAACAAAGGTTGACAGAGAGATAATGGCAGAGAGGCAGAGCTACAGAGAGAGCATGGGGGGGGTACCCCTATTCCCCTCCCATTATTCCCTTCCCTGAGCATTAGCGTGGGGTGGGGGAGGTCTCTTTAAACAACAACATGACCCCTAACACAAAACACAAGGCAGCTAATTCATCTGACGTCAACCAAAGAACCAGCTGGTGGCTTCACTCTAGAAAAGCTGGCTATGTAGATCGTACTGAGGGACAGTGTGCTGGTCTCTAACCCAAAGCTTCCTAGACAGAGGTTCTGGAGTAGTGTTAACCACGGCAGCACCAGCTGTTTTGACTGTTGGGCATCACAAGCATGCTTGGCCCCATTTCTGGCCTCTCCTCCTGCACCTGCCCCCCCCGTGGGTCTGGCTTTCTCCCAGATGAAAGCACCATTAAGATAAACTTGCAGGTCCATGTGAGCAGACCAAAGACTTGAGTTGCCTGAACCCTAAGGCACTGGGCAGTCGGTGGCTATTGCTTCCAGTGCCATTCTTTGATTTAACTTGCAAAGTTCAGGTCTTGAGATATTTTTGACATGTGCCTCCCTGTCTGGGGCCACTGCTCTGGCTTCCATCACCACTAACTTCAGCAGCAAAGGCATGGGTACTGTGGAGGGGCCTGGAACAAGGTGAGAGTGAAGAAGTGGATCCTGGAAGGACAGGGAATGGGCCGTGGGACCTGAGTGCAGAGTTCTCAAGGCATCGCCACAACCCCACTGCAAAGGGTGACAGGGAAAATGAAGCCGTCCATTGAGGGTCACACTTGCAGCGGTGAACACCACCATCTACCCCCTTTCTGCCTAAAACTCACTGGAAGCTCAGTGTCCCATGCAACTTCATGCCTCATCTCAAAATGGTCCCACAACAAGGCTCTCCTCAAAGCCACATTTCCCAAGGACCCAGGAGAGGGCAGAGCCTGCTCTGGAGGGGCCCTGACCCCCGTGTTGGAGTAGGTATTCTGCAGACAGCCATCCACAAACCATGACCCTTCAGCATATGCCTAGGAGCAAGGACTAGGGCACCCATCTCTGCACCCTGCCACTGAGCAATGTGGAGGGCCAGGAATCCACAGAATGATCTCCCAAAATTCTCAATCCAGCCCTAGGAGGCAGATACTGTTCCTGGCTCCTCCTAAGAATCAGGAAACTGGGCACAAAGAAGTTAAGACCTGGCAACAGCTGCATAGACTGCACATGATAAAGCTGGGACTTGCCCAGGCATTTGACCAGGGAGTCTATTCCTACTGGCTATATAGTAACGCACACGGTGAAGCTCAGTTGATGAATCAATCAATCAATTGCAGTTTCAGGGATTGGAGCCTTAGCATTTATGAGCCTGACTCTGACCTCAGTCACCCTGGTTGCCAACCAAGCGAGTGGTATCCTCAGTCCCTCAGCCCCCAAACACTCTGAGCCCAGCCAGGCGTGCCAACTTCTGACCATTGTTGGTATCAACCTAGCCACTCTGCAGCTCCTGTTTAGGGGCAGTAAACTTGGGACTCGCATCCACCACAGGAAACCAGGGTTCCACTTGTTTTGTAGAAAGCAAAACCAGAGCTCCAGGACACTGTGACTTGCTGCTGGTGGTCACAGCACTCAGAAAAGAGTAGTTTTCAGGCTTTGAGCCGCTGACCAGTCAGCCTGCGCTTGTCCCCACCACTCACCGTGGTTAATCTGAAACTTACAAAGATGAGATAAACACTGTTCTACTCTTCAGGCAGAAGTTCCGTATGAATCCCAAGTTCATGAGTATTTCCCATCCTATCACTTCCACAGACAAGGAATTCTGATTCTCCCCAGCTAGGAACCGGCACCGCTGAAACCCTCATCCTTTCCACAGCTGGCTGGATGGGCATGGACCTGCATTTGTTGTGCACAAACCTCTGCAAGGCACACCCGTGCCCCTGGGTAGCAAGTCCTGTTAATTCTTTTAAAATCTCCCTTCCCAGGAAGCACCAAGTGTCGGTGAGGATGGAAGCAAGCAGAACCTTAATACTGCTGCTTCAGGAGCATAGATTGGTCCAACCGCCTGGAAAAGCTGTGGCAATATCTAGTCAACTTTTCTCTTGGTACAACTGAGCCTTGAGACATATTCTAGACCAGTGATGGCGAACTGTTTAGAGCTTTCAATGATACAAACAGCCTGCTCGCTGCAGCACGTGTGCCATAGGTTCACACCATTGTTCTAGACGGTTCTCAGTAGCTCTATGCATAACAGTCCTCTAACAGATTCCCACTGCTGCTGTAACGAATGACCACCAACTCTGTGATATAAAAAACACAAATATCCTCTCACAGATCTGAAAGCTAGAGGTGGGTCTAGATGTCCCAGTAGGACAGCACTGCCACAGGAGGGCGTAGAGAAGGCGTCATTCTCTTGTGTTCTCCAGCTGCCCTGTTCCTCAGCTTGTGGCTTCTTCCTCCATCTTCAAATCTCCTCTTCTCCCACTCTGCTTTGTCACATCTCATTCTCAGAACCTGACTCACTTGCTTCCCTCTTACAAGGACATTGCTACACTGTTCCCTCCAGGACCAACTTCTGTGGTAAGAGTCTTTACTTAATCATATCTGCGAAGTCCCTTTTGATTGGTCCCTTCTCTGGGCTGGGGTACATCATCCAGAGCTTTAAAAACCAGCTCAGGGGGCTGGGGATTTAGCTCAGTGGTTTCACCACCTGCTGTGCAAGCTCAAGGACCCGAGTTCGATCCCCTGTACCAAAAAATTTAAAAATTAAAAAATAAATAAAAACCGGCTCAGTCCCCATACTCTGGGAGGCTGAAGCAGGAAGATCACAAGTTCTTGAAACTTAGTGAGATTCTATCTCAAAGTAAAAAAAAAAATTTTTTTAAAGGGTTGAGGATGTAGCTCATCCCCTGTTCTGCAGGGCTTGAAATGCAAGCCACACTATTTGGAATAAATTGCAGCAGTCACGTGTTCATTGCTAATTATATCAAATACCTCACTCTCTCCTGTCCACACAGAGAACACCTTAAGGTCTTATGCAGCCCCTGTCTTCCAGGCTCCGTCCACATGTGACTTCTTCCTATGCAGTAATGACCACCACTGCTGCAGACAGCTTCTGCAGAGCCTGTGGCATGCTCTGGATTCCTGCTCCTTCACATCTCACTCTCTTTCTCCCGCCTGATGAAGGACTGCTATCATGCTCCCTCTTTCGAACAGGAGATGACTGAGGCCCTGAATGGATAATTAACTTGCTCAAGGTCCCAAAGCTCATGCTGGAAAGGGCAGGATTTGAACCCATGCAATCTAATTCCAGGGCCCGCTCTGCTTCTCCATAACAACCCCACCCTGCTGTGGGGTCAGGCATACAGCCGGTGTTTAATAAGTACTTTGCATGTTTGATCACAAAAGAAATGAAGCAGGAAGAAATAAACCTTCGTAAGTATACGAAGAACAAATCTAGACTTCACCAAAGGAGATCTTTTCATCTTTAGCTCTCAAAGGGGCCAGGCCCTCCAGAGAGATGTGCAGAGCCCCCGCATGCTGCTGGTCTTGCATCATGTTTGGCACCTGGAGGCTTCAGAAACATTTATTAGCAAACAGCAACCAGGGCTTGGCCTCCAGGCTTTTATCAAAGCAGAAAGAGAGCTGGATACATTTTCTCTTGCTGTCTGTCAGCCTCAGGACCAGAGCCAGATCTGGGCCCACAAGGTCCCAGGGCACCTGCCCCACATGACCTCACCTGCCCAATGGCCAAGAAGTGTGACCCTGAGCCCGTGGCTAAAACCAAGGTCACTACCTCCAAGGGCGTCTGTGCCCGTGAAACTGAAGCAGAGATAGGTCACAGTGGCTGTGCCATGCCAGGGACATCACATAACAGTCTGTGATGCTGGTGGCTGACTCAAGCCCAGGTGTCCCCTTCCCTCCAGTCCTGCCCAAAGCCAGTCACCAAGCAGAGCCCTGGCCAGTGTGGGCCCGGCAGCACAGCTGTGCCAGGCTGGTGCTATTTCCAGGCATCCACTGGTCACTCAGGCTTCCCACAGTGGCCCTGAGCATCTCGATGCATTAGAAGCTCTATGTGTTTTTAAAGCTCTCATGCCCCAGGAGCATGCAGACTACTGAGAATACTGCAAAACAACCAGCATATCCATCAGGAGGGCACTGTGTGTGTGAGGACCGCTTAGTGTGGCTCATGCTGCAACCATGACACTCGCATTAACACTACAGGGAAAGCAACTGGACATAAAAGAAAGATGAGTCTGATCAGAGGAGAAGCTCTACACAGGCCCTGGCTTCTGCTCTGCTGCAGTGCACAGGGCGGTACACGCCCACCCGGGAGGTCAACCAAAGCACATCTCTTTCCAACTCAGCGTTCACTTGGGTCAGGTCGGTGCCTTCAAACTGGCCACAGTAGTTTAAGGCACAGAAACCAAGTGCTACAAATCATGGCCCCCTTCCCCCAACCCCAAGAGGGCTCATTAAACATTTCCCAGCCCTGCACTGGCCTGTACCAATGTGTTTTTTAAGGCTTAAAGTGGACAATCCCAAAGTTATTTTTCATTTGTTTGTTTGGTTGGGGTTTTTTTTGGTACCGGAAAAAATCAGGACCTTGCACTTGCCAGGCAGACACAGTGCCACTAAGCTACATCCCTGGGCCCCAAAGTCATTTTTACTTTTTTTTTTTTTTTTTTGGTACCAGGGATTGAACTCAGGTCCTTGCGCTTGTGTAGCAGGCGGCGAAACCACTGAGCTAAATCCCTGGCCCCCCCAAAGTCATTTTTAAAGGGCTGCCTCTGAGATGGGACATGGGCTGGCTAGAGGTGAAAGTGGACTTCAGTTACACCTGTAGAGCTAGCATTTTTAGAACAACAACAAAAAAGTGTCTATGGATGACTGCAGTGCTTCATGCCTGTAATCCCAGCTACTTGGGAGGCTGAGGCAGGAGGATCACCAAGCTCAAGGCTGGCCTATCTCAAAATTAAAATAAAAAAGGGCTGGGGATGTAGGTCTGTGGTAGAACAGCCTTGGGTTCAATCCCCAGTATCACATACATACACACAAAAAGTGTCTATGGGTGTTGCGCTCACTAAAACTGTTTCCAAGTTCTTTTCCCAAAAGCACTGATGATTGTTGCACAGTGTGATAAAGCATAATGAGGGGTTGGACAGTTCCAAGGCACCTGAGGGAGTTCTGGGGGGCTTCTCAGAGGAGGTGAGGGTGTGCTATGGGGAAGGAGAAGAGGTGGCAAGGTCAGCAGGTCAGCCACTCTGGGTAGAGGGCGCGGCATAAGTGATGACCAGGAGGCAGAGAGCTCAAGCTCATAACGGGGAGAGGATGTTGTAGAGGGGGCTGGGACCCCTTGGGATCTCATCTCGGCAGATGCTGTACTTTCAGATGAAATGAGATCGCCTAGACCAAGTGTTCTGCCACGAAGACATGCCCGGGGCTCAGTGTTACCTAATTTCACCTGTATTTCTATTCTGCCTTTCCTGGATGCCAGACATGGAGTTCACGGGACCACTGGGGTAAGAAGTGGAAATGCGGCCCCTGACCACCCTGAGAGGCCTTCGCAAGCTCAGCCACTCCTACTCCTAGGCCTGAAGACCACCTCAGGCTTCCAGGCACCTTCACTCCAAGCAGCCTGACTAGGGGGACGCTCACCGAACAAACCCAGGGAACTGTGCTCCTCTCCACTCTAACGAAAGCAGACACAAACCTGCCACAGAATCGGGACACTGATGAGCCGTTACCACACAGGTGAAGAAATAAAGTGGCCCTCGTGGGGACCCGGCCACCTCAGAGTCAGAAAAATAAGACTCCAAGACGCAAAACCATACAGAACACACCCAGGCCCAAACGTCACCATCCCTCCAGGGAGGCTTGCATTTCCAAACCCAATGTCAAGATGCCCCAGTGGTGAACCAGATCCAATAGGCTGATGCCATTGTCCTATCAGACTAACAAGGACTTGCAGGCTGCTCCCACCAGGCAGCCTTCAGGCTAAGTGCTTGGCTTTCCCTGTGGCCTAATTCCATGGAAAGGCTGAGTGACCATCTCAGTTTTCACTGCATAAGTAAGACTGCCAATGGGCTGGGCCCCCATCACTAGGTCTTCTGAGGAGGACTGGGGCTGCGGGCAGCTCAATCCTGGCCTCCTCCCCAGTCTACAGTCTGCAATCTATAAAATAGCCCCAGTGCTCAGCACATGAGAGGCCCTGAGTTCAATCCCCAGCACTGCAAAATGAATGAATGAATAAGAAAGAAAGACAGGAAAGAAGGAAGAAAGAAGAAAGCGAAACTTTCATTAGGCGCAGTGGTGCACTCCTGTAGTCCCAGCTACTGGGAGGTTAAGGCAATGAGATCATGAGCCCAAGAGTTCAAGGTTAGTCTAGGCAACACAATTAGACCCTATCTCTAGATAGACAGATAGATAGATAGATAGATGGATAGATAGATAGATAGATCCATCGATCGATCCAATGCATCAACAAAGGGTTGAAGAGCTGTGCTTTATATAATACTACTCCCACCTGCCCGGCTATCTCTAGGCCCCTCCAGTAACATCCTGAGTGGACACTCAGTACACTCCTGTTGATGGACAGAAAGCAAGCTATGGATTCACAGAGGACCCAAAGGTAAGAAGGTTAGGCACCATGGACAGGGGAGGCCTAGAGTCCCATCCTACGCTGCCTGCTGAGCAGTGGACACTGGCACAGCAAAACCCACTGAAGGGGGGCACGAAGGCTGCCCAGGGCCTGGAACACACATCACTGTGCTCTTCCTCACCACAGGCAACGGAGCTGGGGCTTTGTCACACACCAGGCGCCTGCTGGGGGCTGCAAAGGCACCCTCCCACCTGAGCCTCTGAGGACCGTTCCACAGCAGGGCTTCATCTCCTTCGATGAGGACACCAAGGCACCGAGGGTGTAGATGCACCCACAGAGTTCACGAGGGCAAGACCAGGGCCTGAGCGTGACAAGCAAAGACATTGACCCTGCAGCCCCAGGCCCCCAGGGAAATGGCAGACATGCAAAATGACCCTAGAAAAGACCTCATGCCAAATTTTCTAACTGGGGTAAAGCTGAATCACTTGGTAGGGGAAGGTTTCCTGGCCTGATCCTTCACCCATCAGGGTATCTGTTTCAACGGCTGCTTAGAGCTGAGCCACGTCACACTCCTGGGTCAGCCCAAGGTCAGCAGCCCAGTCCGCCTCATCACTGTTCACTACATGCAAGGACGAAGGCGTAAGGAGGGCATACTTCAAGACCAAAGACTGCTCCAGAATCTCTCTCTCTCTCTCTCTCTCTCTCTCTCTCACACACACACACACACACACACACACACACACACACACACACACACGCTCTCTTGGGAGCCCAATTATAAATAAGGTTTCAAGAACTTGCACCTAGCTGGGCACTTGAAGATAATTTAAAACTCACTGGAATCTATAACACTTTAGTTAAGCAGCATGGATGACCAAGAGATGCATGTCTTGTCCGTACTTTACAGAAAGGGAAAAAAACCTGGGCAGGGTGACAAGCTCCAGCAGCTGGAATGGGCAGTGGGGATGGGACACTAAACTCATCTGACTCCTGGTCCCCCAAAGCTCCAAGAAGCCACTCATTCTGGCGCCTGAGTAAACACGCAGCCTGACTCCGGTCCAGAGCAAACGCCTCCGGCTGTATCTTCTTTCATTTGTGCGTGTGGACCCCACACGTGGGCTGAGAAAGATCCTACAGGGAGAGGACCAATTGCAGCCAGTGGAAGGCAAATTCGCACAGCAGGCAAAATCCTGCAGAGCCCAAAACTCCCTGGAAAGCCCCTCAGGATGCTGCACTGTGGAGAGTAGCTCCTCTCGCCAGAGAGACAGGCTTCTCCCCGGTGCTGGTGTAGGTGGCTGCATTCAGTCACATTCCAGGTAAAGTCAGTGGTCAGAACAAAATGAGAACACAGGTCTGCCACCCCCGGATTCACAGCCAGGGCTACTCCAAATAGTTGGAGCACTGGTGATGGGGGTCCATCCTGACTCCAATGTCCCACTTGCCCTCTCTAGAACATACTCACTAAGCAGAACCCTGAAATTAAAGGATTGTTTCTGTCTTTTCCTAAGAGCTTCTAGTTTAGTTTGCACAAATGAAATGTAGGAGGGATATGATTCCATGGTATCATAATTCAACGATGACATGATTTTACATAAGCCACAGAAACATCTATACCAAAAAGCACTTACAATACAGACCACCAATGCAGGTGTTGGGTTCTAAAGTTAGGTTACTGGGACTGCAATTTGACTTTGCCACTTTGAAGCTATGAGTTCTTGGAGAGGACTTAACTGGACTCAGTTTCCCTAACTGCAAACTGGAGGGGTGTAACGGTGTCTAGTCCTATGGGAATTCAGGGAAACAGTGCACCCATAGTCCAGCACAGTGCTACAAGGTTAGTGTCCCTTCACAAGGTTAGTGTCCCTTCCCCTTCACAGGTGTAAGCAAGAAGAGATGCCAGGCAGCCAGGTCCCGGGGTGAGAAAATCCTGACAGTGCTTGGGGGGCTGGATGCGGGAGAGGGGCAGGAGGGAGCCTGGATCAGGGCAGCTGGATTACAGAACCCACGACGTGGACTCTCGAGCCTTTGGGAGCCAGGATGCTGTGTAAGCAGGCAGGTGAGAAGAAGGCCGGGAAACACTTCCAGAGATTATAAAAATACCCAGTAAGGAAACACTGCAGACCCACTCAGAAGGCAAGACTACACAGGCACAGAGGTCTCAGCAGGCAGCAAATCAGCTGCCTGAGCCACAGTCACTGAGAAAGTGACTTGAATGAAAATGACCCTCAATGGGCCTTTGAGCACCTCAACCCCTTCCTTTAGTCCAGGCCCAGGGGCCGCCAGCCCATCCCAGAACTACGAAGCCCCTCCTGCTCTACCGCAGCCTCACACTCTGCTTGGTGTCTCCCTCCCACCCCCATGAACTCTGGGCTCCAAGACCTACAGCTGCTTTCCAAGATCCTCTCCAGGACTCTAGATCCCAAAAAACACTTGCCGACGTGCAAGGAGGACTGGGCCCCCTGAGCTGGGTCAGCCGTGGCCAGCATCGGCCTGCGTTCTGCCAGCTGCCAAAGTCCACCTGGCCTGGGACCCCTCACTCAGCAGATCTGCTCAAGCCAGGAGCAAGATGACACCTTCTACAGAGTTCATCTGGAAATCTGCAGAAGGTGGGGACAGAGGGGTGAAGGTAGACCCTTCTATTTGGTTGGAATCATTCCCTTGTATCCAAGGAGGGGCAGCAAAGGAAATGGGCAGATGCTTCCAGAACCAAAGCCTGAGCCCTGCTGGGGTAGGGAGAGCTGCTCCATCCAAACAGACTGGCAGGGAGAAGGAGATCACACGCCAAAGCAAGTTTGAGGGGACAGGCCCCGAAGCTGTGATAAAGACACTTGCCCTTGTGTTCTTACCGGTGGCAGCTGAGACTCAAGATCAAAACCACCCAGGTACCACAGGAGAGGTGCAGCTGCTTCCACCAACCAGAAACCTTGCCTGGTGACCTGGCACCAAGAAAACCAACCTCACCCAGCACAGCAGGACGTGCCAGAGCCTGTGGCTTGAGGACAAAGGCCTTGTATTTCCATGACAGTCACAGGATGTCAGAGGCAGCATTCAGAGCCTAGAGGCGCTCTGACATGACAGGGCATGGAACTGCCTGAGCACGGAATGGCACTCAGCCACAGCTGGGACTTTCTGAGGCCGGGCCTGGGAATCTGCACTGAGGCAGCCAGCCCAGCACTGGGCTGCTCTGGAAAGCAAACAGGCTGGCCTGTTGGGTTTACCTGCAGGGAATGCAAGGCCCCCACTACTGTTGATGGCTCCTCCATTCTAGCGTGGCCCATGTGTGTGGCTATGAGAAGACAGCTCCTGACCTCCATGCAGCTGAGTTCACCTAGGGAACTTCAGAAATGCAGGTGTCTAGGCTCTACCACCTGGGATTTGAGTTCTAAGGGACTCAGAAACCAGGGAGGAAAGAAAAGTAATGACTGACGAGAAATCAGAAATTGGTGGCTAAGGAGGCAGTTCCAACTGAGAAGCTAGATCTGAGGAACCACGGGGCACCTGCAGAATGAGGGAATGGAAGGCCTGCCCTTCTTGCCCAGTCCCCACTAAGCACAGCCCCTCAGCTACTGCTAGCACGGCTTACATTCGCCTCAACACTACAGAGGCTGCTGGTACCAACCCTGGCAGCCTGAGCACTTGCTCCTCCACTCCCACCCTGTCTCCGCCTGAGTCCCATGCTCAGAGAAAGATACCTCTGTCCACCCAGACTGTGAATCCAGGGACCTGGGAGGGGTCCCCAACCCTTCTCCCTCTACCCTCTTCTCTCCTGCTCCATCTTGAACACCTCCATGTGACCTGTGGTGTGTGCAATACAAGCCCAGCCAGCTGAGTTGCTCTGGCTCTAACTGCGAAGTTCTGAAGACACAAGTCCTCCTCCCAAGTCAGCCTCAGGGGCTGCCCACAGGTTCTTCCCTTTCCAGAATTTCTCTCTCACTCTCCACCTCCTCTCTGGTCAGTTTATGACTCAACACGATGACCAGGCCCAGGCAGGTGCACTCCTTCCCAGAAGGCAAGGCCACAAGGCAAGGGCAGCCCCGAGGCACACGGGGACAGAGGGGGAATCGCCAGCTGACAGTCAAGGAACACTACGGCTAGTCAGGGGTCCAAGTAAGCAGCGGCGGACAGGCTGGGCACCAGGGGCTGGGCAGAGTTCAAGGCCAGAGTGGGAAGGGAGGCTAAGGCCCACGGCAAGAAGCAGGGATATGAGCCTGTAAGCCACGGATGGCAGTGGGTAACCACAGAGCCCTCAGGGCAGCCATACAGGCTGTTGGAAAAAGGGAGGGTGTGTGTGTCTAGGCTTGCCTGCAGCAGCAGGAAGGGGCTGATTACGGTCACTCAGGTCACTTTATAAGTGACCGTGGTGACAAATTCACATTCACACACTACTGATGGAGCAGCTGGTTTCACTTATCTCTTTGAAAGGCAATGTGCCAACAGCAGCCCACATTTTAATCCACATGCCCTCTGACCCAGCAGTTCCAAATCCATCGACACCGCACACTCCCACATTGGCAAAAGGGCGACGTGGCCGAAATGGCCACCTGGAGAATGAATTACAGCAGACAAGTCCGCAGTCCCTCCTCTTAGCCCTCAACACGATCGCGGCCCGGAATTCGAACATACCTGCATTTTGGGAAGGGCATATGTAGTGTGTACAGCATGTCATGTGAGACTCCACTACAGCCAGACATGTGACTATTTCTGCTCTGTACTATGAGCAACCTCCTATTAACTCAGGCCAGAGGAGTATGCATCACATTTTTTTAAATGTTAGTTGCTTGATTTTAAAACTATGGGCAAAGGTCAGATGATGAAATGATTAAAATGACGGCAGAGAACAGTCCCTGAGCCCAGCATGTGCTGGATGCTGCAGGTGCTCTGCACAGGCTCCTCACTGGGCCGCCCTGGCACTGCCATGCTTCACCGTTCTGCACATCTAGCTCCCTGCACCATCACTGCCATCGCTGGCATCTACTGAGCAGCCATACGCAGCAGGCGCTCTTCTAAGAGCTAACATTAATCCTTTTTCTAAATCCACACAACACCCAAAAGGCTCGATGTTACTATTTTCATGTGGCTCCGATTTACCCCAGATGAACCTCTATCAGCCCGTCAAGAAACTGAGGCATGCCCTGCTCAGGGCCACCAGCCAGTGTGCCATTCGTTAGTCCCATGCACCTCGTCCTCATATTCCACAAGGCAGGTGCATTAGCTGCCACCTGTTCCCGGCACAGTGTGGTGCCTAAGAGCCCAGCCATTCCAGCTGGAGCCTACACTCCTAACCCGTGCACTTCCCTGCCTACAAGGACACAAATAGACAAGAACCCCCATAAGACTGCATGCAGAGACACAACCAGGGGACACAGTCTGTGTCATGTCACCCAGCACACAGGCCTGGAAAGGACACATGTCCTCCTCCTGTCGGCAGGACACCCACCAAGAGTCCCCGGGCCCATGGCCAGACCAGGTGAGCACAACCGGGCCCCAGGTGCCACCAACAGGCCTTAATTTGTTGTTTAGGATCAGCCCAGAGTGTGGGGGAGCACGATGTGCCCGGGCAGCCAGGGGCAGGCTGGCCCTCCTCACTGGACCCACTAACACCCCATCGCCCCCATTCATCCTTGGCTTCGTGTACAGCCGGCCACTGGCTGGTCCCCTCCCCACAGAGGAGGGCAAATTCTGGAAGCACCAGACAGATGCACCTCTTCTGTAAATGGCATCAGAACTGGGAAGGGCCAGGGAGCAGTGGCAGCTAGTGCTCACACACTGTGAGACAGGAGGGTGTGGTGCATGAGGGTGGGGAGGGACACCCAGGAGAGCTCCTGGGCAGGGAGGGACCGTGGTGGGCAGGGCCTGGCCGCTTACCAGCCTCCACCTCACCTCCCCCTCCAGCCTGCTCTGCCCTCTGGCTTTGGTTATCTCCCCTCAAGAGCTGACAAAAGCTTCTTTGTAGTCTGCAACACATATAAAGTGCACACATCTTCAGTGTACCAAGCAATAGTGTTTAGATACTCATACAACAATGTAATCACCAATCAAGTCAAAATATACTTCCAGCCCCCTTGAAAGGCTTCCTTCTGCCCCTTCCCAGTTAGTGCCCTACCCAAAGGTCACCGCTGCCTTGACTTCAAAAGGCACGAATGCATCTGACCTACACAGAAATGGACCTGTCTGGAATCGGGCTGCATGGATTCTGCCCCTTGCTTTCTGTGCCCATCACTGTGTGCTGAGTTTATCCACGGTAAGGTACACAGCAGTCATCTCTTCCTTCTCATTGCTCAGTGTCTTCCATTGTGGGTGAATCAAGATTTGTTTATCCATGTGGCTGTGACAGACAGCTGTTTTCACTTTTTGGCAGCCATGAATAAAGATGCAGCTAGGCATGGCTGCACATGCTCGAAATCCCAGCCCTCCAGAAGGCTGAGGAAGGAGGAGGCCAAGTGGAAGCCCAGCCTTGGTGACTTAGGAAGACCCTGTCTCAAAAAATAAAGAAAGGAACCAGGCGTGGTGGCGCACACCGTTGATCCCAGCACTCTGGAGGCTGAAGCACAAGAACTGCTGCAAGCTCCAGGCCAGCCAGTGAGCTCAAGGCCTACCTGATCTACACAGTGAGACCTTGCCTCAAAACACCAAATAAATAATACATAAGTAAACAAATGAAGGACCAGGGATGTAGCTCAGTGCAAAGGCCTTGGTTCAATGCCCAGTGACAGACACATGGGGGGGGGGGGGGGGGAAGCGGGGAGGAGGAGGAGAAAGGGGGGAGAAAAGAAGAAAAGAGAATAATGCTACTACAAGTCTTTTGGTGCTCATATGCATTTATTTGTCTTGGGTTTGTACTTAAGCGTGGAACTGTGGGAAAGTAGGTAGGAATATGATTAGTTGTATCAATATGTTGGTCCTGTCAGTTCACGCTCCCACTAGCAATGTGTATAAATTCCAGTTGCTCTATATTTTCACCAATACCTTGATTGTCAGTTTTTCACTTCAGTCACTCTGGGCGTGTGTAGTGGGAGCCAGGGGGTTAATCTGTCACTTGTCTGGTGACTACTGAGGTTAAGTATCTTTCCACGTGTTTATCGATCATTTCGATAATCTCTTTGGTGATGTACTTGCTCTTTTATCTTTTAAAAAGTTGTCTCCTTTCTTATTCATTTGTAGAAGATCTTTATAGATTCTGAATATATAAAAAGTATGTATTTTAGACATATCTATTTCAAATTCTCTCAGACTATAGTTTGCCATTTTACTCTCAACCAGGTTATCCTTTTATTTATTTATTTATTTATTTATTTATTTCAATACTGGGGACTGAACCCAGCATGCAAAGCACTTGTTCTACCACCACCCCAAGAGTTCTTAATTTCAGCCAGGTGTGTGTGGCACATGCCTATAATCGGGAGGCTGGGACAGGAGGACTGCCAGGAGTTCAAGGCCAGCCTGGGCTACATAGTGAGTTCAAGGCCAGCTGAACTACATAGTGAGACCCTGTCTCAAAAACAAACAAACAAACAAACAAGAGTTCTTAATTTTAATGAAGGCTGATTTATATAGATTTGTTTTCCTTTACAAAAGTATGGTAGTGTTTTTTGTCTTAGGATCTCTGTGCCTGAGGGCTGAGGGTGAAGCTCCATGGTGGAGTGCAGGCTTAGCCTGTGCCAGGTCCTAGGTTTAATCCTCAGCACTTCCAAAACAAAACAACAAAAACCCTAGGCTAATCTGATGCAGATATTCTTCTCTATTACCTTCCAGAAGCCCAGAGATCTGTCTTTCTCACTTAGAACCTCAATCACCTGGGATGATTTTTGATGTCTGGTGTGGGGCAGGAGGGCCTGAGTTATACTTTTAGGATAAAGTTCTTGTCAGCTGTGACCACAAACCAGGCACACAGGGAAGGCCAAACTCTCATCCCCAGGAGGACGCAGCCTCCCCACCCCTTCGTCCCTCACCTGGACCCTGCAGAAGCCTTGGGTTTGTAATTACCACCTCTCCCCTGAAGCCCAACAGCATTCAGGTGCACATGTCTCTACTGCTCAAGAGGATGTTGGAGCACAAACTGCAGACAAGGCAATCCTACCTTATAGAATAAAGCCTCCGTGACTGTCCATAAGTCCATTTTGGCAACTGTACATGGGTCAAGCGCATCTTACAGTGCAAGTGATGAAGCAGAAAGATGCATGGGGACAAAGTAAGGCAGCACCTGGCTGTCAGACTGCTGAGCACTGCTGTGCACCTCTTCGGGCTGGGAGTGAGGAAGGCACAGCACAGGAGCAAACAGTGCCCACTGCTCTGCTCACAGCCTGGGGAAGAGACCAATAAAAAATGGGAGAAGAGAAAGTCGGGAGGCAGGATGCTCAGGGAAAGCCTCTTTTGTAACATTTGAGAACAAGCCTGAATTTGGGGAGGAGCTGGCCCTGAGAAGAGAAAGGCGGAATCACACCCACTCCGTGAGGTTGTGCAGGCTCAGTGAGGAGAACTGCCTAGCAAGGGTCTTCTAAACAGCAGAGTCTGGGGTGTTTTCCTCCCCCAAGAGGATTTTGGTGAGGAGGAATGGCACCCCAGGGAATGAGCAAGACATATGTTACTGGAACCTCTGAGACCAGAAGGCATGACTAGGAGTGGGAGGTAAGAAAAATCTGGCTGGGTGTGGTGGTGCACGCCTGTAATCCCAGCACTTGGGAGGCTGAGGCAGGAGGATCACTGAGAATCCCAGGCCAGCCTGGGCTACATAATGAGTTCCAGGCCAGCCTGAACTACACAGCAAGAGCCTGCCTCAAAAGAAAAAGTGTAGATTTTTGTTTTTTAAGCAGAATCAATTAGGAGTCATTGGAGGATTCTGCTAGAACTCAGTTATCTTTCTGAACATGCAACACAAAACTCCCCTATGAGGCTGAAGGCAACTGGTCTACCATGAAATCCCATCACACCATGGTCCAAGAAGACAAAGAATGACAGAGACCCTGTCAACCTTGACTCTGCAGACACAGACACACACAAAGACACACAGACACACAGACACACACACACACACACATCTGCCTCTTTGTCTTCTCCCTTAGGCCTGAACACAACCAAGTACTCACCCCTTGTACTTGCCCCTGCTGCTACCTCAAGCTGAGGACTCTTAGTTCTTCCTCCAGTACTGGAGAGAACAGGGTCTACACTACAGGGTTTTGCAGCTCTGCTCTTGATTTCTGAGCACTTACCCCGACTGTAATTGCACTTGCAGTCATGTGAGCATGTGATGATATCTGCTTCCGGAATGAGCCTACTGACTCCAGAGGCCAGAGTCCGAGGGCACTGGCCACCAAGGCCTGCCTAGCACCGAGCACAGGTCCTGGCTCAAGGTAAGTGACTATGTACGATGTGTGGGTGAGCATGGGTGAGTTCACATACACAGCATCCCCACTTTTTCAAATGTAAGAATTTGAGCACACCGAAGTAGAAAGAAGAAAATATACGCATGTGCCATGTATCATACAACTTCAACAGTCAACTCATCCTTAATCTTCTTTCTTCTCAATCCCCCCCAGTAAAGTCAACTCCAGCCATCATCTCATTGCATTACTTTCCTATAGAATGAATGGATGGATGAATGTAATGGACACACAGCGGGGCCTTAATTCTTCTTCTCACTTTTTTGCTGTTGGCATTAGATGCACAGGGAGGAGCTGAGGAATGGTCACACAGATGAGCTGGTCAGTTTTGCCACCAGGTTAGCAACTCTGATAAAATTTCAGGATGATCACACACACCTGTAATCCCAGCATTCTGGGAGGCTGAGGTAGGAGGATCAAAATCTACGATCAGCCCAGGCAACTCAGCAACTTAGCTTCTGTCCAAAACTTTAGATTAAAAAAAAAATTTTTAAGGGCTAAGAATGTGGCCCTGGGCTCAATCCTCAGTAAAAAAAAAAGGGGGGGTGGTGAGATGGAAATCATCTTGTGTGTATTTGTTTTTCTTTCTGGCATTGAGGACTGAATCCAAGCCTCTGCACTGAGCTACTCCTCCAGCCCTTTTTACTTTTTATTTTGAGACCAAGTCTCACTAAGTTGGTGAGTTGAATTTGTGACCCTCCTGCCTCAGCCTCCCAGAGTGCTGGGATTATCGGCGGTACACCAACATGCCCGCCAGATTAAAACTACTGGCTACAATGAATTGCCTTTTCCCTATATTCACTGGGCTTTTTAACTCTTCAGTCCTGTCATTATCACTGCCACATTCATCTAGAAGTGACCGTAAACCAAGGGCGGTTACATATTTCCCACAATCTCTTTCAAATAAAAATCCTGAAAGAGCAAATCTCTTTCCACAAAAGAAGGTATTTCTTTTGCACCTGGGACAACAAAAATGCCTAGGAAATGGGTCTTACTGCTTCCTCCCTCAAGAAGCAAACTACAGTCCCTACTCTGTACTTTAGCATTTAGGGCAACTTGTGCAAACGAGTGTGGCCTTTCTGAAGCACCTTGTGGATTTACACAGGCTGGACAAATGGCACCCCAAAGGCAGGCAGGCGAACAAGCCGCTGAAACGCTAAAGTCCAGCCCTGCCTAACGACATCTCTTTACTACAGAATGTCGCTGTCTATGTTTTCCACCCTTTTCCACAAGCACAAGGAAAACATGCAAGGCGTTCTCCGTAAGCCCAGGCCCTAGAGCTCTGTCACTCGCTGGAGCAGTCCTTGCACGTGTGCGGATGCGGGGACGAGTCCAGGCTCCCGTCCGCGACAGGCTGAAAGCAGGCTCGGTCGCCTGTGTGGCCCGGGCCCAAGACGGGCGCTTCCCCCCAGAAGCCCATTTTCTCCTCCAGGGAGCGGACGGTGAGACGGCCTCGCCAGGCGGGCGCGCAGTCGGCGCAGCCGCTGCGTCCTCGGTGGAGCCTGGGAAGAAGCCCCTCCGCACAGGAAGCAGCTTCGCGGGCTCTGCCGGGGAAGGAGCCAGAACCAGGCAGGCAGGGACCCCTGCAGTGGGCTCTGGGGCACAGCCGCGCCCCTCCACGCCGGCCCTTTACTCCCTGGGTGAGCTGTGGCTCACAGGGGCTCCAGGGCTGGGCTGCCCCTTCCCAGTCACCGAGGAAGCCTCAGCACAGGCTTCTTCCTCCGCCCTCGTGCCTGGGGTCCTCCCGGCGGCCCCTCAGGGGTCCTGTGAGCTTCACACAGCTGCCACCTGTCCTTTTTGGGCCTGGGCCTGTTTTCTCACTGTGAGCTCCACTGACTTAACGCCAACGTATAATGACAAAGTACAGGGTCACCACATTGCCCACATTCATATGCATCCTTCAACTCCTCTCATCCTGTGTGTTAAAAAATATATATATATTTAAATATATATATATATATA
>NW_004624822.1:144744-228906 GCF_000247695.1 Heterocephalus glaber | reverse complement strand
AATAATTGATAATTTGAAATAAGAAAAGGTCCAAAGGTGTAGGGGTGGTGGGAGGACATGGGAAAAGGTAAGAAGGGAAAGGAAAAATTATGAGAAAAGAAAAAAAATGGAAACAAAATCTATGTAAATAGGGAAGGGTGGAGGGGCTGAAGGGCTCACAGGTAATGGGGAAAAAATAAGAACCAAGATTCATCATGTACAGGTACAAGCACCCAATGATAAATGTAAACGTACTGTATACCTAAAATGTACCAATAAAAGAACTTAAAATTAAAAAAATATCTGGATGTAGGAAGGAAACTTCTGGCTACACTGGGAATTCACCTACATCCTAGGCCCTCTATACATGGGACGGTCTGTCCCTATGTTTCCACACGGCTAGTCTTCATTCACTCAGGTTTCTGCTCAAATGCCACCGCCTCAGAGATTTTCCCTGACCTTACCTAGGTCTGCCTCCAACCCAGATGAGTGCCACCACAACCAG
This sequence comes from Heterocephalus glaber, assembly GCF_000247695.1. Next base: position 228,422 of record NW_004624822.1, on the reverse strand, counting down.
CCAAAAATTAATCCTTAAGGGCCAGGGATTTAGCTCAGTGGTTTCACCGCCTGCTGTGCAAGCGCAAGGATGGGAGTTCGATCCCTGGTACCAAAAACAAAAACAAAACCAAACCCAAAAAGTCCCTCGCACTCCCGAGGTGGGGTGGTCCTTCATTCCGCCACTCAGGATCATTCCCCAAGCATCTGCTGTGGGTCAGGGGCCAGAGTTCAGTGGTAAACAAGGCCACACCCCTGCCTTCTAGGATCCCACATTCTCCAGCACAGACAGGACAATAAATCCACAAATAGTTGGGAGTGGTCCACAAGTTTGTAATCTCAGGCACTCAAGGAGGCTGAGTTTGGAGGATCTCAAATTAGAGGCCAGCCTGAGCAACTTAACAAGACCCTGTCTGGAAATAAAAAGTAAAAAGGAAGCGCTGGGCATGTAACCCAGTGATAGAGTGTTCCTGGGTTCACTTCCCAGCGCTGCTGAATGAATGAATTAATGAACGAACGAACGAATAAAATTATTTCAGGTAAGTCCCATGAATAAAGTACAATGGAAGAATGTAATAAAACTGAGAAGGGCGGACTGCTGTGGAGAGCGATCAGGGAAACTACAGAGGAAACTGTGGGAGCTGGAGGGTAAGAAAGTGGGGGATATGGGAAGAGGAGAAAGGGTGGTCAGCAGGAGCGAGTGAAAAGGCCCTGAGGAGGGTCCAGAGTCTCACCAGCTGCATCCCAGTCTAAAGCCCCACACACACCAGCCTGACTCTAACCCACAGCCTGCCTCCTCCTTCCCCGGTGACCTCTCTGTCAGATTTCTCAAGTCTAGACAGACTCGAATCCCCACCACGAGGTATGCCGGCGAGGGCACAGGAGCAGATGTACACCCACGTTTCATCCTCAGAAACTGGGAGCTGCCTGGGACCAGGCAGGAACCAGCACCTCCCACCAGCAGTTCCCAGTCGGCTTCTGGAAGAGCAGGATAAAAGGGGAACCCTCTAGAAAAACACGTGCCTGTGACTCGAGTCACTTCTGGAGGACCCAGGGCCCAGGGTTCGCTCTCCTTTATGTGGAGGACAGGAAGCAAGAGACTAAAGTGACAAGAAGACTAAACAGGTGCAGCCCAGGGAGACTCTGCTGGTGCAAGACGCAATCTGCTGCAGATGAAAGCATGTGGAGAGGAGACAAGATCAGGCCCTGGGCCCTTAAATAGACTCCCACCCTCAGACTAGAGCATGTCAATCTGGCCCAGGCCAGGGCTGGAAGGAATGCAAGTGAGGCTGATGGCTCAGCCCAGCATCCAGTCACACCCGAGCTTCCAGAAGACCCAGGACTCCAGTTCCCAGCAGGATCCTTGACAAAGATCATCTCTAATCCCACTCAGATACACCGTGTACAGAGCTGGTTAACCACGGGGCTGCTCCTGCAAAGCCCGTTTCCCAGAGCTGAAGGGGAGGCCACCCCACTACTGGGAAGATAACGCTAGATCCCTAGCAAAAGCAAGGCAAGGAGCCAAACGTGCACACTACCTCGCCCGGAAGTCAGGTGTGGGCAACAGCGACAAGAGCGACTAACACACAGGGGACTTGGCTCGTTGGTACCTGTCACTGTTTCAGGCACTTTAATCTTATAAAATCCTTTAAGGTTTGTGCTATTATCATCGCCATCTTACAGATGAGGAAACTGAGTCATACACTGGAAACTTGCGCAAGACCACACAGCTAAGACAAAAACTGCGAAGCTCCCAGAGAAGAAATTGGTTACATTTGGGTGCCGCCTCCCCAGTGCTGGAAGCAAGCCTGGCCAGGCAACGAATCCAGCAATCAGGTCCTCCAGAAAGACGCGGGAAAGCCCCGTGGGACCGCCGGTGTGGGAGCTGCCCTCCGCCCGGCGAAACCCAGAGGAACCCTTTCCCGAAGCTTGCTGGTCCCAGCGCTGGAAAGCGCTCGCCCTCTCTGGCTGCGGGGCCCGACGCCCTCAGAGCCCCACCCTCGCCTACCATCTCGGTGTCGTCCGGCGGCGCAGTATTTGAAAGATGCAGCCGCCAGCAAAGGACCCGGGCGTCCGGGCGTCCTCGGCGCGGTTCCCCAGGCGCGGAGCGACCGGGCCCCACAGCCGCCACAGACAGCGCCCCACGCGACGCCGACCCGGGGCGGAGAGTCCAGGCGAGGGGCTGGGGCCGGACAGGTGGCGCCTCCCTCCCCGGAAGTAGCTCCGGGAACTTTCTCCAGGAGCCGCTAGGGGCCGAAGTCGGCGTCGCGGGCAGAGGCAGCGCAGGTCCCGGCCGCACTGACGGTGACGCCGCCCACCTACCGCCCCGGGTGTGCGAGAGCCCCGCGCGCTCCTGGGGGAGGTGGGGCCGGCGGGGCCGCAGCTCGGGCTGCGCGAGGGGGATCGAGCCCGGGAGGCCGCGCGGGTGCCCAGCGAGCAGCCCTCACTCACCTCCGCGGCCAGCGGGCTCGGCGGGGCCGGCTGGAGAGCGCCCCCCGGAGAGGGCGGCGGGCGGCCACGTGGGCAGGAGGCGGGCGGGACCCCACAGCGCTGAGCGACGGGCCGGGCTGGAGCGCACGGCGACTCGCACAGGTGGCCACTGCTGCGCCCGAGCCCTGCCTGGGTCTTCCGAAGGCTGGAAGGGAGGGGCAGTGGGACGCCAAGATATTCTCAGCCTCCCAAACCCGACTCCCTCGGGCAGAGTTCAGTGTGTCGCGGAGGGCTCCCTCTCCGCGGCCGAAAACGCGCCGCCAAAACCACGGGGCTCCTGGGGGGGGGACAGGTATCCGCACAGAGTATGGCGACCCTCGTGTCCGGAGTGGCATGTTGTTCCCCTTGCGGCCTAGGGGCAGTGCTTGCCGGTGGGAGCCCCTGACAGCGCTGAAAGCTAATCTTGGGCCGGTCAGGTCATTGCCCTTGACTGTGGAGGTGACAGTGAGAAGAGCCACTCACTAGCTGCTGGGGAAGCCCTCGGCGCCCAGCACGTTCTCAGGGATCCCTGGTTTTAGGTGTCGCCGAGCAAGGAGCAGGGCCAGCTGTGGCCCGTGTCACACATGCAGAAACAAACGTGGCAATCAGAAACCATTTTCTGAGTTCATTCATTCATCCACACAAACACCAACTGCCCCAGCAACTCGTACAATCAGGGATAAAGAATGATCTAGACTGTAGTTACTGGGCTGTCATGAAAGTGTGACGCTGCTGCTAAAAATGCTTTCTGTGTATTTTAGGTCCTTGATCAAATTTAACGTTCACAACGGTCTCACATAGTGCAGGGTTCGAGTGGGCCCCACTTCTCAGGTGAAGAAATTGAAGCTTACAGTGTTTAAGCCAGCCCCACACTCAGCAGAGAGGGCCTGGAGATGAGAGCTGGGCCCATTTGCCAAGGAAAGAGCATCAGCCCAAGGTGCCCAGGTATCGAGCGATGGGTTCCCACTCTCCTTTATCCAGAACTCACCAGGAACGTCCACCCCCCAAGATTCTACCCAGGGAGGCTTGGCAAAGAAGTTTTCTTCCTATGAGATTCAATTTCACACTTCTTTGAGGGTCTGCTAGATGGAATACATCGTGCCGGGCTCTGGGGTATAGTGGTGCCTTACCAAGGCAGACAGTCTGGGCCTTCACGGAGCTCTCGAGGGAGGCAGACCCCTCACTGGGCAGCTGGGAGACAGAAGATGGCAGGACACCTAGAAGAAACACTGGCCAGGTAGAGGGAGCCTCCTGTTGGAGGAGGGCCTGGGCTGAGCCCTCACAGGGAGGGAGAAGTGGAAGCCCAGAGGCAGACAGCACAGCCACAGTGCTGGAAGCCCACACAGAGGGCAGGTCAGGAAAACAAAGCTGGCAGGCCTTGGTGGTCAAGATGAGACATCAGCCGTAAGCCCAGAAAGGTTCAGGCAGAGGCGTGATGGGATGCGAGCTGAGGCTCAGGGACATCACAATGGCTGCTGAGTGGGCAGTGATGCAGTGGGTGCATCTCCTGTCCACAGCCAAAAGCTATGCCTTTTTATTATTACTAAAAGCAAACACCTTGACTTCCTGTTTTATAATTCAGGGTTTCCAGAAACTAGAGCACATCTGCGAGCAAGGCGTGCTGGCTGGCAACACAGTGGTTTTATCCCACAAGGGTTCATAATGCTCCCCCTGCTGGCTTAGAGAAGGGAGAAAGCCAAGACACAGAGACCACCAGCCCCGGCCTCCTAGTGCCCACTGTACCTTGGACACTTGCCGAGTTTGTTGCGTGTGAGCATATACTGAAAACCCTGATTACATAACACCTTTCATTAAAACACATGAAATATACCGCGAGGGATAAAGAGTAAAAGCCACCACAGTCACACTGGACTGAGTCCTTTTCCATTTAACACATTGCTAGGCTTTTCCTTTGCCTTGAACATTGTTGTTAAAGGCCGCTGCGGGAGTGAATATGCCATCTTCTCATAATTAATCCCTGTTGAAAAAATTAATCCCTATTGATACCTGTTTTGCTTCTCATTTCTCAGTATCAGGATGCTGTGTGGTGATGAAAATCTTTGCACAGTATACTTTAACACACATTTCTGGTTACTTCCTGAAAAGAAAGTAACCTCCAGACGTGGAATCAGCCTCTGCCTGTAGCTACTCGGCACCAATCCCCCCCTCCCCCATACACTTTGTTTTGGGCTTTGAAAGCAAATGGTAAATGAAGCAACCCTAGCCTGGTGCGGCCCACTGCAGGGGATGGGGAAGCCCGTGCTGGTCTGACTGCTCTGGCCTAAGGACAACACTCCACAAGCAGCTACCAAGGGTTTCTTTGGAAGCAAGTCCTTTCCGCTCTCATCTAAGCTGGAGGGAAATCTGAGACACAAGGCTAAGCAGGGAGCAGAGGGACAGAGACTGTGTGGTAGAAATACCAAACACCCGGCCCACCCAAGCCTGTCCTGGAGCTGGGCTGTCACCTAAGTACAAAGCCCTGGGGGGAGGGGGAGGGAGCTCAGGGGTGGCACAGCGGCAGCCACTCAGTACACACGGAGGACTGGGAGGGAGCCTGTGTCATAAGCCAACCCCATGTCTAAGAACCTGTCACAGAGCCTGCAGACGGCACAAGTGGAGAGCAACCTGGAGACAACATAAGCCATTCAGGGGAAATATGTGCAGCAGCCAGGCGACCTTTCAGGTATCCTGGTAAATGGATGGAGCCTTATCTCAATTTGCAGTTTTCTTCTCGGGAAAATCTCTTCCTTTACTGTTAACCAATGTTGCTTATCCTGGGGCCAGCTGAGAGCAACATTAATGTTTCTGAGCACTTGCCCTGTGCCAGGCCCTGAGCAATCCCCCTTGGCCTGTTTTACCCTCACAATACCCTGTGAGGACAGAGAGGAGGGGACTTGCCCCAGGGCCTCCTTGGTGGTAGGGCTGGGGCCCTGAGCTGGTCAAAGGAGCAGTGTCCCGAGTCCCCCCAGATGGGAGATCTGCCCTCAAGGAAGGCCACTCTAGTCAGCAAGTGGGTCTGTCCCATACTCATACAAACTGAGGTAAATGCTCCTGGAGAGCTAGGCATGGTGGCTCACGCCTATAATCACAGCACTCAAGAGGCTGAGGCAGGATGATCACTCCAAGTTCAAGGCCAGACTGGGCTGCATGGTGAGTTCAGGACCAGTCTTAACTACCTCGTTGAGACCCCATCTCAAAAATACAAAACAAGTAACCACATACTCCTGGAGACACGTGTCAGGACCTAGACTAGGTGTGGACACTGGTCAGGGAAGGTTTTGCAGCAAAGGAGGGAGAGAAAGACAAGAGACGTGAAGGTCTTCCAGGCAAAAGAAACGGTACACAAAGGCCCTGAGCAGAAACGCAGGAGTGAGGAACCTCAAAACAGTCTGCTATGGTCAGAAGAAAAGGGACTGCCATGTAAGAACTCAGTGTTCACCTCCAGGGCCACTGGTGGCTTCAAACAAGGAGTGACATCTAAGTAGGTGCCCATCTTTCCCCAGCTGGTCCACCTCAGCCCATCAGTCCCCAGGGCAGATCTGCTTAACTGTATACCCTTTAACCTGTCTCCCGGAGACCACATTCCCACAGCCCCGGGGTTCACTGTCTGACCCAGACTCCACTTTCTAACAATGTGGTAAAAATTAGGGCTCCTCATGTTATCCAAAAAGGATTTTTCACCAGGTATGGTGGTGCATGCCTGCAATCCCAACACTCAGAAGGCTGAGGCAGGAGGATCACGATGAGTTCAAGGCCAGCCTGAACTACATAGCAAGACCCTGTCTCAAACTACAAACAAAATAAAAGGATTTTCCTCACTAATAGTATGAGCTACAAATTTTTTTTTTTGGTAGCAGGGATCAAACTCGGGATCCTGAACTTTCAAGGCAGGTAGCGGAACCACTGAGTCAAAATCCCCGGCCCACAACTTCTATTTTTAATGAAATATTTTAAAAATGTATTTAAATTCCTGTTATTAAAATGAAATTCTTCAAATTGAGTTTCTTCATGTCAGGATGCATTTCTTAAACTCTGAACCAGATTTACTCTCAACAGGCAAAGACAAACTCTGCTATCAATGACTCAAGACACTGTGTTGTTTCTTTTTTTTTGGTACAGGGGCTCAAACTCAGGACCTTGCACTTTCAAGGCAGGCAGCAGAACCACTGAGCTAAATCCCCAGTCCCACTGTGTTGGTTCTTAAAGTCCTTCCTTCCCCTTAAGCTACATGGAGGGGACATGGCCTGATTGGGAGCAAGGATGCTCACGTCAGATGCTTCAGCCTCAGGGTTGCCAATTCCTTGCCTGAAGCCTTGACAAAGCTGCCCAACTTGGGGGCCTCAGAATCTCAAAAATGATGCAGTGATTCCTTCCACACAAGGTGCTGGTGAGAAAGGGGGCAACGGTCGGCACAGAAACCAACAGTACTGAAACTCAGGTGGTCCACACCACTTCCTCCTCCACCACCCACTTCACGGGGCAGCTTTATGTCGCCTTTGACCAAGCAGACCTTTTCAAGTCCACCTCTACCTGGACAGCCAGACCTCTACTGAGAGGACACAGGAGCTGTGCCGCTGGCCAGCCCCAGCCAGGGGAGGAGTTGCAAGAACACACTGCGGTAAAATGGGGACAGTCAGATTACCTGCCCAAAAGCGTGGCTTCGGAGATAAATGAGATCATGCACATAAAGCTTGATGCTCAAACGTCTGCTCCTAAAATAAGGAGAAATGACAGAGACCATGACAAAGAGATCAATGGGCGAAATGACAAGCAGTCATTTCCATTTTTCCAAGCAGTCTTAGATAAATATGAACTAAAAAAGGGGCTATACCAAGGTGAGAGACAAGAACTTGTTGGAATTTCCCCCTGGGTGATTAACAGTGCTTCTAGAAAAGGTGGGTTTTGGAAGGGGGAGCAGGGGTTGTGTGGTACTGGGGACTGAACCCATAGCCTTCACCCTGAGCTACAACCCCAGCCCTTTCTTATTTTGAGTCAGGTCTCACTAAGTCACTGAGTTGCCCAGGGCTGGGCTCAAACTTGTGATCCTCCTGCCTCAGCCTCCCAGTGCTGGGATTATAAGCCTATGCCACCACAACCAGCTGCAAAGTTGTTTTTTAACCACTCTCTTGGTTTCATTGGCTCCCAAAAAAGGTTGCAAGACCTCAGCACATAACAATCTCAAGTGAATGAGAGGAGAAAAAAAACAAGAAAAATCCAATTATTACAAATCTTACGTTCTTAAGACCCAAAATTTAGACCATATCCTTTATGAGCAATAGCCAAAGGGCTTGTATTCTGTGTCATTGCTGTTTCTTAATACCTATGGTTCTCTCCTGGATACCTGTCATTTTCGGAGCACTGGCGTGCCACGTTATATAGTCCAGGCTGGCCTTGAACTCATTCACTCTGTCGCCTAGGCTGGCCTCAAACTTGCTGCAATCCTCCTGCCTCAGCCTCTCAAGTGCTGAGATTACAGGTATCCACCACTACACCCAGCTGTTGTAGCAACATTTTATACTTATATGTAGTTTAATTCATCACCCTCTGAAATACAGCATATGGCCCATTTTACTGATGGGAAACTGAGGACCAGAGTCTTACAGTCACAGGTCACAGAGACGGTAGCAGGGCTAGAAATTGAACCCTAAGTTGATGGGCACCAAGGTGACCTTGCAGAGCATGGAGCACACACAGGTGGGAGAGAAAGCCTGGCAGAATGAGCAGACATCGCTTTTTCTAACTTGTGTGTGGCTGCCAAATTTCAGTGTCTTTTGTCAATTTCTGTAAAGTCCACTGGTTCTGAGAATCAAATTTCTTCTATCTGTAAGTAACCGTGTCACTGAAGAGGCCTCCAGACACCACACAGGTGACGGCCACTGCTCACTGCAGGCCGAGGTAAGTGGATCAGGGCAGTGGGGTTCTCTTCTCTAAGGGGGCGGGGAATCTTGTCACCCTCTTCTCGTCCTGAGGAGGAGCCCTGACAACTGTACCAGAGCCCCAGGTAGGAAACAGGACAGATGTTTAAATAATCAACAGTGAGAGTCTTAAAACATTTTATTTGATACAGAAATTCTAAAGTACAAAAACATTTTGCAAACGTCAGCTGTGGTTTACTATCCTCTATTTACAGAGTTATGCACAAATCGTATGTTACTAACATTTCCAATGTAAAAATACAGCACACTGCTATAGTCTGTCAGTGCTCACTATTCCACCAAATCCCACAAAGGACAAATTTAGAGACGAGAAACAAAAACAATGACACCGATAACCATTGTGCTCCAGGGGCTTTCCCCCTAAGATGGAAAACAGGGACCTTCCACAGTGAAACTTTTCTTTTTTAATAGTGAAAACCTAAGTTACTTATTCTCAAAATGAACACATTTGGTTTTTACAGAAACTTTTGCTGCTGTCCAGACTTGTGGAGGAAAAAAATACACCAAAAAACAACAACAGAATTTTTTTATAACAGATAAACACATTAATGACATCCAGTGGAACTTTTGGCCTAACTATGGGAGCAGTTACTTTTGACTACATCTGGCAGGACTGCTCCTTGGAATCTTCGTGACTGAAATTTTCCATGGTGTAAACGTCAGGCATGGATGTGTGCACTGGCAGACTTGATTGTGCGGAGGACAGCACCTGGCCACCTGAGAGCCATGGCTCCAGCCCTTTAGAACATGGAAAGGTCTTCTTGCGGTGTCTATGGTCCCAGATGAACCTTGGGGAGGAACCAAAGGGTAGGCAGGAGACAACTGGCCAAAGCCGCCCAAGGTCCTCACTGGGGGATTCAAACACATTTGCAAGTTAGCCCCCGAACAGCATCAGGAAGGTGGCACTTGGCAACTGCTGCTGTCCCTTCTCCAGTGGTTACACTGAAGTAACAATATCCAAAGTCTCAAAAACTTTACATGTCTCTAGATATGGAGATACAGAATCCAAACTTGTAAGGGTGGGGTAGCTGCCACTCAGACGGTAGAGCTGGTCTCGAGTATCCTGAAGCTTCAGAATGACATTAAACACATCAGAAGTAAGCACCACGTGTTTGCCCTCTGCAGGGAAAATAAAGCACAAGATAGGACAGAGGACAATCACCAAGGTGGGGTGGAGCAACGTGTGGCTTCTCACAAGGACTCTAAGTGACACAACATTTTTAAGAAGTACCACTTTGCTTCCACCTAGTAAGAGAAGCCAGGCACATAGGAATCTCCCAGTAACCCTACCCTGAGCTTAGCAGTTACAAGGCACCAAAGTGCATAAGGCACCAATGGTTTTGTTTGGGCACCTAAACGAGTGTGAAGCTGAGAAACAACAGAGCAGTGAAAATCATTAAGCCACTGGAAAATAGGGGCTGTGAAGAACAGTTAAGTGGGTGGGATTATTTACCACTGAAATAAAAACTCCAGGGGGATGACTTCACCGTGATTTTCAAATACACAGGAGGTGACCAGCTGTTCTTTCTCCACTACACCCTGAACAAAAGAAAGCTGGTTTGAATTTCTAGAAGGAGGATACACAAAGAACTATCTGATCAGCAGGGTAGGTTACAAAATCTTCTTCACTGAAAATCCAGACCCTCACCCACAGCCACACGTCTGGGCTAATTTCAGGCACAGTTCCTTGACACCAAGGAAGGAACATGCTAGCCCCGCATTCTGAAATCGGGTCAAAGCTATTGGCTTACAGTCTGACTTCCTTTTATTTATTCTCACTGTGGGCCTGGACAGGTGATATGGCAACAGTGACCCAACACCCGTGGGGACTCCTCATATTTCAGCATCGGACTTGTGTCTACTGCCTCTCACCTCCAAAACACAACTCACAGGTCATTTAAGAGAAGATAATGTAGACTCCTGAGCCTACTAGAACTAGATTTTCTGCTTCATTTTCCAAAATGCCTCTTTTCCTAGATAGGTCTTGGCCTAAGCTCAAAATTACATGCCATCTATTAAAAAAATTATGTTGAGAGCTAACCGATAAATAAGGCCCTGGACTACAGGTTGTAGAGTTTAAATGAAATTCTTAAAAAAGAAAAAAAAGAAATTGTTCTAAGCATTGTATTTTTTATATTGGAAGAATATAAATCTGTCTTAGAAATTAGCACATAACTTGTCTTTCTTTTATGTATTGCAAACATGTAGTGATAAAAATAAAAATTTTTAAAAGACATTACAAAGTGTAAGGGAAGCAATCAAAACATTCCAAATGCATTTCAGAATCCCATGAAATTTCTTTGAAGGAGAGAAAGAATCCAGCTACTGGCTGCATTTAGCAACAGCATTTCCTGATGGCAGCCAACATTTGTTAATTATTGGAGGTTGGCTTCAAATCTTTTAAAGCAGAAATCACAAACTGGCAACCAGTGGGCCAAATTAGGTCCATCTATGTGTTCTGTTGGTCCTGAATTCACTTTAAATACTTTAAAATTTTAGTTGCTAATATATAAAATAAAAAGAAATTTTCAGCTTCTCCTGAGAAATGGGTGTATCAGGAAATGTCTGGCTATGCTGGCTGTAGCAGCTGCCACCTGTGAGACACACAGGCACTCTTGGGTCTGCCATGGGCTCACTGTGCCTGATCGTCCCTGACGATGAGGAGAGACGCAGCCATTTGTCACCACACAGCTGCTTCCCTTATGCTTGGTGGCCCCTGAAGGCACAGGATCTGCTAAACAGAGCACCAGAAAAACCTAGTGATCTTCACACTGGCATTGCCCACTTCTCCAATAAAGACAGTGTGATTCTCTCTTCTTGAGAAGGTTGGGGTGCTAGGGGCTGCAGGATTTTCTTTCTTTTGGGAGGAAGTGTGTGTCATTTCTTCATCAAGAATAAAATAGCTTTTTTCCCTTTTTGTTTCTTTTAAAAGAAAAAATATTCAACGCAAGGATAAAAATCTCTCAAAATCACATTACTCTACATTTTTAGAGGAATGTTGTAATACGTTCCTGTTTAGTTGCACATAAATCAGGGGACCTGAAACTATGGGCCGGTAAAACACAAAGCCAAAAACTGGTGTTGCTTGGAATAGCAAGATTGAACTTTGACAAACATATGTGACCTTAAATATCTATAACTTACTACTATACACTCATTCCAATGATAGCACGTTGCTAAAGACATGATCTGGGACTGTCTTCGGTTAATACTAACATGTTAACAGAACTCCCATTATGGCCCAATCTCCTTGTGGCTCAAAATACTGTATTACCTAGTGTAGTCTGAAGCCAAATACCTGGGCCGGCACTACAATGCCTTGTTATTCTTTCTGGAGATCCATGTGCCTCCGAGCCCCAAGTCTCAGACCTCTGGAAAGCAAGCTCCTGCATTCCACATGGGTGGGCAGGCCCGCCAAGGAAGTCTGTTACTTACAGCCAACTTCTCAGAGCACAGCACACACTCATCTGGGCTTTCACTACCTCAATCACTCTCCCAATAAAGCTGACAGCGTCAGATGCTAAATCCTTTCCCAGAAATATTGATGAATTAAGGTGAAAAACTAGCTCCGGGCCGTCAGCCTTAGTTTTCTGGAGCCCTGGTTTCCTTTCCAGAGGATAACATCAAACTTACCCACACGTTTACTCTCAGATCAAGCCCTTCCACTGAAATCACTGCTATAATCTAATCGCTGCTTCCCCAATATCTAGAAACCAGAACCCTTTTCTGGATTCCATCTTATCATTTCCACTGTCTGTGACATTTTCTGAGTAAAAATACGGAGCTCTGCTTGGAACAGAGGTTTTGCCTTAATCTCCAAGACAACTCCTCCCACTCCCAGCACAATGGGGAGTGTGGGAAAATAGCACAACTAATGAAGCAAAAGTAGGAGGTCAGACTTAACATGCAACACATTCTGAGCTAGGGAATCATACAGCACTTTCAGTATTTGGCCTGTTAAGAGTTTGAGTTTGTTGATTAGACACACTAATACTTCAAAATAAGAATCCAAACCCTAAGTCCAAACTGAAACATCACCTTTAGAACTCAGTCCCTGCCATTTCCCTTCCGAGGGAATCCATGCCGTAAGCCCAGACCCTTGGGACTCAGTTAATGCTCCTCTCCTCCCAGTCCTGCAGGCTGTCTCTGGAGACATGTTCTCAAAGATGTCTCATTTCACATGAAAAGACGAGTATCTATGCTAAAAGCAGCCCCTAATGGTTCCTCTGGGGGCACAAAACCATCTCTTAGACTCTGTAAATCTCTGATAATGTTTCGAGTGAATTTTTGTATGTTAGCAAGTTCAGACCCACCAATCTCTTTCACAGAATGTATAACAAGGCTGGAAGCACAGGATGGTCTTACACGGACAGGGGCTCTGCACTTTGTCCTGGAGAGCATGGTGACAACATGGACTATCTCTCCTCTACCAACATGCCTGGTCTTATGGGGAGACAGGCTTCCAGCTCACTGTCGCTCCCTCAGAGCAGCTGCAGGAAACTTGATGCCAGAGAACAGACGAGCACGTTCTTCTCCCAAAAGGCTGCCAGCTGCCTTTACAGAACAGGGAGTAGGGCATTTGCATCCAAAATACACACAAAACCTCTTCTTTCCAGCAAGACTGCAAGCTTTCCCCTTCTCCACCTGCTCAGCCTGTGATCGGGAGGGAAAGTCCAGTCCCATCCCCACTCCCACCCCACCTTGGGATGTTTTTCAGCATCTTCCAAAAACTAAGGTCCCTGGGTTGACTGCTGAGGAGACAGGCTGCCAAAACCCAACAGCATCCATTAAGGAGGGAGGAGAAAGATACCCATGCGTGCTCCAGGGCAGAGGGAGGACGAGGGCTTCCACATAGGAGACTGAGACATCTCGACACACGTGTTAAACAAATGGAATATGAACAAATGTTTTCCCTTTGGAAACAAATTTGATTTTTTTTTTACAAGTCATTCATAAAAATAGAACATTTACTTTTATGGCAGTTCTCTCCTTTCGACCTTCTTAAAAAGAGGCCTGTCATCAGTCAAAACCGGTTCAGCAGATTATTGGCCACCACCTCCATATACTGCTGCATTTCAATGAATTCTCATCTCTAATATGCAGGACACAGGTTTAGGCCCCAAGGCAACTGAAGCACGAACTCAACTTCGAATAATACGGCGCAGCTGGGAAACAGTCTCTTAAAATAAGACACCATCATATGAGCTGCAGCACAGTAAATGTAACCCAGGGAAACTTGACAGACATGCTGCCTACTCAGACCAAGAGAAAGCTGAGATGGAATGGTCAGGATGTAACCATTGTCACAATGCTGGGACCCCCACCTTAGCCAGCCAAGTCACCCGGTAACATGTAAAGACTCATTTTTCAGAAAGGTACACTGAATAATCAGTCACTTTCTTGACCTTTGACTCAAGGCTTATTTAATACCCGTGGCATTGTTAAGTTCCACACTGAAACCAGATAGGAACATCATCTATAATACCACATGGATTCCAGCGAGACTGGCACTTAATTTCTGTGGCTATAATGACACTACAAGTATTTTTTCCACACAGCATTCCAAACCAAAGTAGCAAACAGTAAACAGGCAAAGTATGCAGAGGTCAATAAAGTCGGAATGATCAGGGCAGGTATTGTCCTGTTTCTGTTTCCTCCTACCTGCCAGAATAGGCTCTGGTGCAAGGACTGACCTAACAGAGCAAGCTGCTCCTGGACCTCACAGACGTGCCTTTCAGGGCTCTGTGTATGGTTTTAGCAAACTGGAGACGTTGCCAAGATAGCTGGGGCTGGGGGCCAAGTACTGGCTAGATTTTCACCCTAAATACCCTTGCATGAGTACTCAGCTCCAAGGAGGTGATGCAACCACAGAGATGAGCTGGAGAGCCAGAGGCGGCAGCTAAAGTGGCAATGCTTAGGCTCTTCCATTTTGCTACAAAAGGGCGACGGCGTGGAGTTCATCAGTGTAGCTGAGGCAACCAAGTTCTGCTTTCCACACCCCAGAGGCAAGGAGCTTGGATGGAAGGATAGGAGGATCCTCCTCACCTAAGGAGAGAAGACAGGACAGAGCCACACGGTCACTGAATTTCACTGGGCAGACGGTACTGCCAGAGTGGTGGATCTGAATTTAGGCTTTGCACAAATGAGGCAGGCTCCCAAACCAGCTCGCGATGCGGAACCCCAAGCTCTTAACAGGTTCTAGTTCCCCATCTTCCTGGAGGGTCAAGGGTCTGCATGCCTGACAGGATATGCTGCTGGAGCTCTCTTGGGAAGTGGATCCTCCTACAGAGCCTTTTTCTTTTTTGTTTAATTAAATAACTTTATAGAAAAATGTTTACTAAGGGATCAATTTTAGTTTGGGGAGTTCTTTTTTTTTTGAGGCACGATCTCTCTGTATAGCCTAGGCTGGCCTCGAACTTGCAGCAATCCTCCTGCCTCAGCCTCCCAAGTGGTGGAATTATAAGCATCTGCCACCATGCTGAGCTAGCCCTTCTATCTATGGGCTTGTGCTAAGCAAAGAAGAAGAAAATTCTGTACCCATGAATTTCAAGCTCAATAGATGTAGCTGTTTTTTTGTTTTTGTTTTGTTTTTTTTGGTACCAGGGATTGAACTCAGGACCTTGTGCTTGCAAGGCAGGTGGCAGAACCACTGAGCTAAATCCCCAGCCCAACAGATGTAGTTTTTAAAACAAGAAGAGGGTGGGCCAGGGATTTAGCTCAGTGGTTCCACCGCCTGCCTCACAAGCCGAGGGACCTGAGTTTGATCCCTGGCACCAAAACAAACAAAAAAAAACCAAGAGGGTAAACACTACAGGTCTCAATAAAGACATACCTCTTTACACCCAAATGTATTTTGGTAATCCAATATTTTTGGAGTTCAGAAAGGCCATATAGTGCACATTCTATATGTTACAGAACACCCCTGGCCAGGTCTGGGCAGTTCACCATAATGTAGCATCAGTATTTCCGCAGCTCAAACACCCAAATATTCGTGTTACCTGGGGTATGCTTAGACTATCAAATGAGTGATACTTTTTTTTTTTGGTACCGGGGATCGAACTTGGGTCCTTGCGCTTGCGCAGCAGGCAGCAAAGCCACTGAGCTAAATCCCCGGCCCAAATGAGTGATACATCTCATCAACTTTCACTCTCCAGTAAATCGGCACCAAAATTCGAAAAATGCCTTGACAGGTTGTAGATACGTAAGGAGAATGTCAGGAACCTGCCCGGATGGCACCTTACCCAGGCCTGAGGAGGAGGACACGCTCTCCGTTAGGGATGATGTTTCCGT
Source organism: Heterocephalus glaber (assembly GCF_000247695.1). Next base: position 212,749 of record NW_004624822.1, on the reverse strand, counting down.
CCGGTCTGCAGAGAGCCCCTCCATCAGAGGCAGAGAGATCTCCGAGGAGGGCACGGAGGAATCATAGATGCCCGAGTCCCTTGGCATGTCCGAAGGGCCGCCAGCTTTCACTGTAAGTAGCAGGGGCTGCAGGGCAGAGACCCCATCATGGGGTGCCTGGACCTCAGCATCCTGGTCCAAGCCGCCAGGCGGACTCTCTGGCTGTGGGTGAGAGTCTCCAGACACTGTGGCCCCAAGAACAGCAGCCTCAGCCTTTAGGCAGAAATCACCCTCTGGCCCTGGTTTGCCAATGACATCGTTTAAAACTAAGCCTGAGTCAAACTTCTCTAGGACTGGCTCTCGATAGCGCAGTGCAGGAGGATGGAAGGGTACAAACTGCTTTTCAAACCAATCAGGTTCCTCATCAATAAACTGGTGCATGTTACATATAGCAACATACAGAGAGCGGCCTGACTTGCTCCGAAAGTAGTTCCTTCTACTTCCAGGTCCTGGGTGCTGCCCAGGCTCCTGGACATTGTAGTCTCCCGAGTGCAGGTGGGAACAGAGCTGGGGAAGGTTGTCCATAAGTTTGTATTTGGTGCTGAGGTCCAGAATGCAGGGGATGTCTCCCTCACAGGAATAATCAAAGTAGACAGTGATGAACTTGCTGAGTGCTGCAGATGAACTCTGCTTGGCTTGGCGGAGCTTTTCAGCAATGGCAGATACCGCCATTAGGAAGAGCTCCCCTTTCCCTGAACCTAGGCTGCCTCCTTTGTGTTTGTAGTTCTTCTTGTCCACAAAGTATTTCATGCCTTTGGAACACACTATAATGATGAACTGGGACTCGTGGATTTTCTGGATGACCCATTCTCTCTGCCCTTCTCTGCAGAGACTGAAGTCTTCCCAAAGATCCAGAGCCACCTGATAGGAAACAAGACATCTTCTCATCTGCACCAACACTCAGGAATAAGAATTGGGTAGGAAGAATGAATGTTAACGGAGGTCACATCACCTGTCCCTGAACCATTATCTGCATAGTGTGTGGTGCCTCTGGGTTACCCAGTAATGTGTGGAGGAACAGCTAAGTTTCTGTGGTGAGGGTCACACGCCAAACCCTCTGCAGACGCTTGCCATCCATCGGCTCATTTTAGCATCACGTGGGGTTGTTACATGTATGCTGACTTATGTATGCTGCCCTATCAGTGAAGACAGAAGCACAGGACTTTTATTAACTTGTCAAAGTCACAGAGGGAGCCCTCTAGGAACCCACAGTGTTGTGGAGAACACAGAATAGGAAGGAAGTGGGACTGCTGTGTATTATGAATAAGGCAGCCAGATGCAAGGAGCAGGTCCTGGAAGGCAGGCTGGCAGGTTTTGAGAGGACACAGATGAATGACTCCAAAGTGCGCTGGGACATGGGGCTCAGGTTTGGATGCCAAGTCACCCACAATGCTAGGTGACTCACACCGTCAGTGTGACTGACAAAGTGGACTTCTCTGGACACTCACAGACCTGGGGTGAGCCATATGGTTTACCAGCTGGTCAGTGCTGGAGAGGGCAGTGAGTGGTTGTTGCAACACAGCTCTTCTGCTTAACACTCCAGGATGGCCAGCACCTCCTCCATGGCTTCGCAGGTCTCACAGGGGAAAGAGACCCTGAAATGGCTTTGTTTCCTTTTCTGCTCTAAGATGTTTCTAAAGGAAAGAATGCCCTGATATCCATCCACTGGGTTAAAATACGCTTGAACTGTCTATTTCCGTAGTTCTTGCTAATAGTGTACAAGCTTAAGCTAATTGGGAGAATATACCAAGCATTTAAAAAAAAAAAATTCTTATCTTGAATCAGCAATTTCATTCCCAGCCATTTATCCATGGGAAATCATTAGGAATGGGGCAATACTGAACTACTAATAATGTAATAATTTGGACTACCTCAGTTATGCTAAGTCAATATTACAGATCGTGTTGCTTTAACAATGGCATTAGCCTAGAACCACTAATAGTGTAGAAAATCATTAATAGAAATAAATCATTCCAGTCTGCCCAAAATGAACATTTGTATGTGTGATTTCATTTATGCAGAAAAGGACTGGGAAGAAACACCAAATGTGTCTGTACTGTCTGAGACAGTGTGTGCCACCGGACTGAGTCTGCAGTTGTTTTCCAGCAGGCGCTGATCTGCCAAGCTCATGGCACAGGGAGCGGGGAACAGGATCAGCCCTCGTGCTTTTTATTGACACCAGAGGGCAGTCTCAGCACATGGAGAGAGTCTGAGAAACTGCAAGTAACAGGGAAGGGAGGGAAAGGGGATGAAAAACGGAATTAAAATGTGTTGTGTGCATGCACCAACTTCACACAAGGAGTGCAAACATTATGTATTGCAAACATGGACTGATTAAAAAAAGTACAAATAACATTCAATACCTAATTGTTATATAACTGTTGCATTTGTAATAAACTGCTATGGCTTCCATGATAGCTTCAGACCTCACTCTAAAAATTAGTATGATATGACAGAAGAGCTACACATGAATAGCAAACTCAAGAATGGCTAAGGGGGGCCGGGGATTTAGCTCAGTGGTTTCACCGCCTGCTGCGCAAGCACAAGGACCCGAGTTCAATCCCTGGTACCAAAAAAAAAAAAAAAAAGAATGGCTAAGAGGCCAGGGATTGAGCTCAGTGGTGCCACCGCCTGCCTCACAAGCACCTCCCTTCTTCCCTCCTGCTGGTCCTGCACTACTGCCTTCTCCTAAACCACTGGTTTTCCCTTTCCGTGACTTCAACCTTACAAACAGACCTGTCTGTTAAACTTTTCTCCTGGTCCTCAAGAATTCTTTCAGGACAAAGACCATCTCCCATTCCCCTTCTCAGTAACAACCCCCCCCAACCCGCCCCACCTCAAGAATCATCCTCCTGTCATTCTGTCTCTGACTCTCCTCCACTAGGGCTTCTGTCCTGCACATGCCTACCAGGATAGCTACAGTGACTCCCCAACCAGCACCCTGGTTTACATGTTCCCAAGGCAGGCAATCAGTTTTTAGTTTTATTTCTTAATACTCACAAAAGCTCCTGCCATGTGGGTACCAATCAAGGTTTTTGAACAGGACTATGTCAAGGTTAAAAACCAAGTTATAAAACACTTAGGGCATGGGATCCAGAGGACAGACTGAAGAAGAAACTGGCACTAATCAAAGCCAGGTGTCACACAGCAGCCCTGGAGAGAGAAAACGGTAAGGAGAGAATAGGGATCACTGCCCAGGGCGAGAGACTTTATTAAATTCTGTACCTCACAGCCGCAGAAGTCCTGGAGGAAGTAGGCAAAACACTGGACAACATTGATGTGATTCTGGCCATCTTTACTGGAATAGCAGAGGAAGACCTTTGGCCGAGGCCGGAGCCTCTCTCGGGGGACTGCTGCAGTATACGTGGAGGACTCAGAGCTCTCTTCATCTAAATGTGAATATATATTTTCTAAATTGGGAAAGAAGATAGGATTGACACCTATGAACAGAGCTTTGTCTTGTCCCATGACGTGGAGCATCAGAAAGCCAAATCTGTTCTTAAATCTGAAGTTGACCTTGGAGAAGCTAAGAACTGCCCAGAACTGGCTCTTGCAATCAAATACACCACTCGAGGGTCGGGGATTTAGCTCAGTGGTTCCGGTGCCTGCCTCGAAAGTGCAAGGACCTGAGTTCGATCCCCGGTACCAAAAAAAAAGAAAGAAACTGCCAAATACACCACTAGACAAATTAAGCATTGGCAGAGCTGACCTTTAAAAGGAAAAGAAAAAAAGGAGCCGGGCATGGTGGTACATGCCTATAATTCGAGCACTCAGGAGGCTGAGGCAGGAAAATCACCACAAGTTCAAGGCCAGCCTGGGTGACACAGTAAGTTCAAGGACAGCCTGGAATAGAGAGCAAGACCCTGTCTCAAAAAAAAAAAAAAAAAAGGTAAAATATACAAATCCTCTTTTCTTTTCTTTCTTTAAGACAAAGTTTCATTATGTTGCCAAGGCTGGCCTCCAACTCCTGGCCTCAAGTGACCCTTCTGCCTCAGCTTTCTAAGTGCCTAGGACCATAGGTGGCATCATTGTGCCCAGCTAAGGGCATAGATCTTAAGGGTCTCACATGACGTCTGACTTATGTATATCAATCCCTCCCTGTCTCCCTCCCCATGCTTTAGACTTCCTTTATGCCCTTGATTATTATCTTACATTTGAGAATTAAGTCGCACCTATCCTTTTAGTGGCTCCTGAGATCTCAAGTCAAATATTTTTATTCTGAGAACTACAGTAGGCAGGGCACTGACGGGGTGCTCCGAGGCTTCCCGGGTGCCCTCCACCGGCCTCTCTGTGGCGCCAACCCCTGGCCTGCCCCTGTGGGGGGAACGCAGCACACAAAGAGATACCTTGTTGCTTCTTGCGGCACATCACAGTGAACAGCGTCGCAAATGCTGATAAGACAACCAGCGGCACGGTGATGGCCACGGCTCTGATGGGCCCGGCCCATGGGGAATGCGCTGGGAAATTTCAAAGGGAAAGCTTTTAAATTTAAGCAGCAGAACAGGTTCAAAGAGGAGTAACTTTTTTTTCTTTTTCAACGTAAGCCAACTGACAGGTTCTAGGACCCCAAAAACCACCTTTCTCTAAGGCTGGTGTGGTGATTATGAAAGAATTCAATGGTTCCTTTTTAAAGGGCTGGAGCAAATAATACAATAGTTCAGAGACTGCTGAGACAGTAAATACCTTTGAGAGAGAATTTTGCCTAAGGAAACCTCTCCTCCCACCACTTTTCTCCAAGGACAATCGACTATTTAATCCCAGTGACAGACACCATACTGGCTTTGATCTTCCAGGCAGCAACGTGAAGGGAGAAGGAAATTCAGTCTGATGGAACATAGTTTAAGAGGGAGGAGCTGCATTTTATTTTGTTTTTGCAAACCATACAGAGATACCTTAGTCTACACTAGTCCAGAGCCAAAATTTCAAAGTAATTCTCACCTGGTTTTAGAGCATAATGCACCACCTTTCTTGTTGTGTTAGTGTCATCTACCAGCTGCAAAACAGAGGATGCTGTATTATTTTTTAAGTGATAGCACCCCAACAGCCTGTGTCTACCAGTTCAGTGCAAAAAAATGGCCATGTCCACGCGTGTTTTCACCAGTGAGCAGTAGAGGGAATGTGGTGGAGTGGGTACAGAGGCTGAGGGCAGGGCTGTTGGACCTGAAATCATCTGCCAGGCTAAGACCAGGCATCCAGACATTTGGGTTCATCTTCTCTTTATAGATTCAAAATCCTAATCTTCATTACACTTCCTTTCATGAGTCAAAAGCCTGTTAGTTAACTGAAGAATTCAGCTAGTGAATCCCACACTGGAACAATTTCTGATTAAAGTGGCATCCTACCACCAATTTTTTGCTCCACGAATTCTTTAAGGTGCGCTGTAAGGCGAGTCAGCCCCAAATCACACACTGGTACCAAGGAATGCAAGATTTGGGCATTTCTACCAAAATGTTAAGACATACTCATTGTCTTTGAATAGCGGGGGCTTTGGACAAATTGTTCATTTACTTTTACTCCTATTTTGTTGGTTTTTGTTTTGTTTTTTGGTACTGGGGATCAAACTCAGGACCTTGCACTTGCAAGGCAGGCAATGGAACCACTGAGCTAAATCCCCAGCCCTAAACCAAAATTTTTATTTTTTAATTTTTTTTAGGTACCGGAGATCGAACCCTGGTCCTTGTGCTTCTGCAGCAGGCAGAGAAACCATTGAGCTAAATCCCCAGACCCCAAACCAAAATTTTTAAAGATAAAAAAAAATGTTTTCCAGTACCAGGGATCGAACTCAGGACCTTGTGCTTGCAAGACAGGCACAGCACCACTGAGATAAACAAATCCCCAACCCTAAAGGTAAAATTTTTAAAATATATCTTTGTAGTATGAAAGAATAGTATACAGAAATTTTAAATCATGGTTATGTGGATTGTGTGGTTGTATAAAAAAATTTATTTGAACTATTTAATGAAAAGATCAAACAATTATGTACAAAATTTTTAAAAAGTAAGGTAAGAACCATGGCAAAACGTAACTGCACATCTTGTTGAAATATTAGTGTTATAAACAGAACTGCACATGAACTATGTGCTGTAGAATTAATAATAGAGCTTTCTGAAACTGTAAATACCTCAATTATATAATCTCCTGGGGAAACATTTTGAAGGAGGCAGCTGGTTGTCTCTGTATTTTGTTCCTGCAAAGAAGCAAACAACACTTTAAAAACTCCCTTCTTAGAAAAAGTCATCAGGCCCCTCGTCTCCCTCAGAGCTAAAGAAAGCTTGGTATCAGTCTTGGTCACATTTTCAGAAAATGTGATTTGGTCTGAAAACAACTGTATTTCATCTGACACAAAGGATCTGAACTTCACCTTGACAGAAGGTCCAGGAGAGCCCAGGAACCACTGTATTTGGTCCTTAGCTGCAGCACGCTCAGCAAGAATACTTCATTTGAAGACAAACTTCTTAAGAGTACGCTTTACTTAGAAAAGTGAGGGAAAAACATGACTGGTCTCTGTATGTCCTTTATATGTCTTTTTTTTTTTTGGTACTGGGGATTGAACTTGGGTCCTTGCGCTTGTGCAGCAGGCTGCGAAACCACTGAGCTAAATCCCCAGCCCTGTCATAATTTTAACTTAAGCAGAAGGTCAATGAAAGTGAGAGCCAGCAGGAGACAAGAACTATGGAAGAACCAAGTGTGTACACGAGCATGTTTAAGAAGGTATTGAGTTTTGCTGCCACAACCAAAAATTTCTCTCGATGCTCTGGCAGTCCCATAAGCTTCCAGATGTGTCCCACTCTGCTAATCACCTTTAGTTTAAGATCTTGGTACTGAGTTTCTGCTTAACCTTGGCATCTGGGTAAAACCAATGGACACTGGACTGCTAGTGGCTTAGCTCTTACATTTATTGGACTTTTCTACTTCCTAGCTGCATGACCCTGAGCGAGGAAAGTGACCTTCAGAGACTCCGGTTTCCCACTGTATGTAAAGGGGGATAATAGCAGTTTCCACTTCATGGAGTGGTCAGGACTCAAGGAAGAGAAAGTTTACTGCCTGTCACACATGAGTACCTGATGAATGTTTGAAATATAGAAGAACAATCTAGAAATACTAATTCTTTTGATTCCTTGGCAATATTTATTTTCCAGGCTATTTTACCACTAACAGCCAAGGTGTAGCTAACCAGGGAATGAGGGACCACGCCAAGATGGTCCAAGACATAGCCAGTGCTAAACATCCTAGAACAATCACTCACTGCTGCGCCAACAAAGTCTAATGCTCGCACTGAGTTACCAAATCCAAATGCCCAGAAGCCACAAGAAAGCATGCAGCATTCCTAGCAGCTCACCTGCTTACAGGTCTTTCGCTTGAAGGGTCCTTCATGCTTGAGTTTGTAGTGAAGATAGAAGAAACGGAAGCCAAAGTTGTGCGGTGCGTGGTCGAAGGACACCTGCATGTCCAAGCCGTGCTGGGTGATGTTCAGGTTCCGAGGCTTCCAGACTAAGAGGAGAACAACTACAGTGAGCATGCACAGGCTGTCCGACACTCAGGGGAACACTGGCTACTCAACACACAGGGACGGCTATACTTACAGGGTTTACAGGCCAGGCTGTCCGGCTGTAACAACAGGTCACAGGCTAGTAAGAAAGATAAATATTTTTACTTTTAGGACAATTCGACATATTCCTTATGGAACAGTTCAATGAAACATAAATATACTGTGCCTGGTGCTGCTGGAAAGGGTATAAAATACATCAACTCAAAATGATTTTCACTATAATGCAGTTGTATCTCATGAAAATTTACATAGTACAATATAAGTACATTAACATAGTTCACTTTAAACCACATAAATGGAAGCAACAGAGTGACCCAGACTTTAGAGCTCCTCAAGCACTGCACAGGTTCAAGGCTGGCAGGCAAGGACAGTGGTGCGCTGTCCGTATTACTGTCACACACATGGAGGCTGTCTTGAGCTGTAAAAAGAAACAGTGCCCTCCCCGCCCCAAGGGAGGTGTCAAGACACAAGAGAACTTTAGAGCTGCCTGATATCTGTTGAGGAGTTATCTTAACCTGCACCAGCGTTCTAATTTAAAATCATTTTGAAAGACTCCAAAAAAGACAGGTTGGCATCTACCAAGTAGAAGTGTCAGTGCTGAACACCAGGTACCAAAGCCAGCAGCTTACAAATGGGATGGAAGCCAAACAATAGAGTCCAGCTGCTGTGCTGCTAACCTAGGGAGTCTCCTGGAGCTACCCAGGTAATGCTGCAAAAATGGAAAGCAGCATGGAAGCCACAGTGCCCTGAGGTGATAAACACCTGCATTGCGGAACACACCCCTGCCTCTGCCCCACCTCTGGACAGACACATTAATTCCACTGGGAAAAATAATCTTAAATTATGCTAGTGTTTATTTAAATCAAGTTTGGGCCAGGGATGTAGCTCAGTGGTTCCGGTGACTGCCTCGCAAGCGCAAGGTCCTGAGTTCAATCCCCGGAACCAAAAAAAAAAAAAAAAAAAAAAAAAAAAAAAAGTGGAGATATTTAAGTCAAGTTTTAATAAACTTATTCTTGGAATCCACTATCTAGTTATTATGTGGAAGGCAGAAATAAAATATGTGCATGCTTTTTGTCCCATGGAATCATTTTTAATTTAGAAAACAAAGCCAGACACCGTCGTGCACACCTGTAATCTTAGTACTTGGGGAGCGGAGGCAGGAGGATCACTAGTTCAAGTCCCACCTGGGCAACTCAGAGATCCTGTCTCTAAAAAATTATTTTAAAAGGGCTGAGCGTGAAGGACCTGGGTTCAATCCCCATTACCACAGAAAGGGAGGAGGGAGAAAGGAAGTCAGAGAGATTGAGAGAGAGAGAGAGAGAGAGAGAGGGAGGGAACAAGGACAGGGATGGTAGTAGACCTCATGCCTACCATGTGTGAAGACCTAGGTTTGATTCCTAGGGAGAGAGAGAGGAAGGGACAGAGAGAGGGACAGAGAAATTGTTATAAAGCAACTCTGCTGCCTAGAAAACTGGCACGGCAAGAATCCTACAGAGGAGCTGAGTATGGTGGTGCATGCCTGCAATCCCGGTGCTCTGGGTAGCTGAGGAGGAGGATTGCAAGTTCAAGCCCAGCTCAGGCAACTTAGTTCTTCTCTCAAATTTAAAAAAAAAGGCTAGGGGGCCAGGGATTTAGCTCAGTGGTTCCGGCGCAAGGACCTGAGTTCGATCCCCGGTCACAAAAAAAAAAAAGGCTAGGGATGTAGCTCAGTCCCTCCCAGTGCCACAAAAGAGAGAAGGGGATGAGGACAGGGAAAGGTGAGGAAATGGGACCCAGCATGGTTCATGGTTGAGGGTATGAACTCCAGAGCTGGCTGGCTTTTTGTTGTTGTTGTTGGTTGGTGTTTGTTTGTTAGTTTTGAGATGGGGAGGGTCTCACTATGTAATTCAGGCTGGCCTTGAACTCTTGGTGATCCTCATGCTTCAGCCTCCAGACAGAGCTGTATTTCTGAGGTTCAAATCCTAGCTCTAGGCAAGTCTTTTACCCTCTGTGTCACTACGTATCTATTAAGTATGTATGGCTTACAGATAAAACTGTATTAATATTTGGAAATCATTTACAACATTAATGTTAAAAGAATAAAACTTTCTATAAAGAGGTAGTCTCAGGGATATTAATTTTCTTAATCTAATCCTGAGACCCCCATCCTGACAACAGGTATAATATGGAATTGTTTCATGCTCCTGCCTTTTACCCTAAAAATCAACCTACACTTTTTATTGCTAAATTAAAAAAAAAAAAAAAAAATCACATGGAGATGTTGCTAGGGATTGAAGCCACAGCCCTGCACATGCAAGGCAAATGTCCTACCACTGAGCTACATCCCAGCCTACAAAAATCACTGTTCTGATACTGGCTGTTTAAATGAGATCACGGTATCCTTGAAAAACATCAATTATCAGGTCTGTCCTAGAACAAACTGGGAGTCTCTGGTTTGTCTCGGGAGGGTTAACAAAACCCACTCAATTTTTAGAAGTGCATTTCTGGATTCTTTTCCTTCTTGCCTACTTGTTTCATAGCAGCATCTGGCATGCTTTTGTGGGGAGGGGCGTTTTTGCACTATGCAGTTCAGGCTGGCCTTGAACTCTCCCTGATTCCCCTGCCTCACCCTCTGGAGTGCTGGGATCACGGGCCTGCGCCACCACACCTGGCTTTCTGGCATGCTCCTGAATACACTTCTATGGTATCTTCAGGGAAGCAGGCAGGAAAGACCATACTCACCCCAGGTTCTGAAGAAGAATGGGTGGTAATTGCTTTCGTTTTTAATGGAAGGGAAAGGGACAATCTTTACAAAGTAATCCGTTTCAAATTTCATATTCAGGAAAGGTTGAGATTCCATTCCCTAAAAAGAACAAAATCACATGTGGCATCAAGGAGAAATTATCCTTACCCCTCCACCCATGCACGAGACCTTCACTGCCACCCTGCGTGTTACTTGCACACAATTCCAGAACTGGAAAGAGCGGTCAGGTCTATTGACCGCATCAGGCCTGAGTTTAGCCCCTGAACTCTGCAAAGAGTGCTGCCTCTTCTCTGGCAAGGAAGCCATGGCTCATCACCACAGCCTCACAGCTGGCGGGAGGACAGTCGTCCCGTCCACATCGCTCTCCAGAGAGACCTCTGCAGCAGCTGCAGTAACCCAAGGTGTTTACAGGAGGTGCTGAGGAGTTTCCGTCAGCTCGGGTGTTGCCTCTCCATCCATGCCCACCTGGGGGGGCGGGGGAGACCACGACAGGTGGAACCCCCAGACCCCCTTTAATTTCAGACTTCAATAGACCATTCAGACCCCAGAACAATGGCCTGTCTTAAGGAGCACATTCCCCAAGTGCGACTCACAGTTCCTTTGAAGCTACTGTTGAGCTGCTTCGGATCCTTTAAAATCAGTTGTTGGCACTGTCTTCCCTCCGACTTCAGCTCCTCCAGTGTTACCCGAAATCCTTTTAGGAATTCAATGCCTAAGCACAGCAAAATGCTTTTATGAAAAGCAGACCTAATTACTTCTGAATACGCTTTCCTTCCTCCAAGATTACCGTCCTCTCCGCCCACACATCAGAGGTAAAGGACTTCTTACTCTGCCCAGGATACCTGTGTCCACAGAGAGGAGAAGCACACACCCTGCACTCCTCCAGGACAGAGCAGGTGACATTTTCTGGCCCGCCATTACAATATAATTAATCTGCAATCCACCCAATCAGTTCACAAATACCCACTACCTCTGTGGCCTTAGGGTTCGAGAGACTCGATCAGCACTGGTCATAAAAATGTACAAGAGAAATATATCATTTCTAGGTCATTACACAAGGTGCACTCAGCTGAGGATAATTCCTAGTGTTGACGAAGAAATGCCCCTGAACCATGTTTCCATTTTAAGTTTGAGCTCTGTAATTTTTGGCATTTGTTTCAAAGAGCGACGTACAAAATTCCCAACAAAGTGTGTATCTGCACCCAAGGGGGTTCCTAGACTTGAGATTAAGCAGCTTAGAGGAATGCTGATGTGATTTACAAAGCGGTCCTTGCTGTAATCATGCCTGAAAGGCGGACACCCAAGGGCTGCCCAGTGTGTGCTCTTCATACAGCCCTCAGTGCCCCAGACACCCACGGTGCCACTGAAAGGCACCGGCCCAGCTTCCTGCCACCTGAGCTTCCCTCACTGCACGTCCGACTACATACTTTCAAAAGGATTAAGCCCTGGCGGCCACAAGAGCCAGCACCAGCTCTGTATCCCATGGAGACTGGAGTGGTCCAACTGCAGCTGGAGATCCCCAAAGCTGGCCTCAATTGGCGACATATCGATTTCACATTCTCTCTGAACACCAGACAAGGAGACGTTTTCAACCCTTCCCCTCCCCGGGCAAAAGTAATTACACAGGATGCAATTAACCAGGTGGGAAAATTATTGATGGCAAAGGCCAGGGAAATCTTTTTCTCTTTCAAATGGGTTCTCCAATCCTGTAATTACTTGATGAAGAGCACATATTTCATGGTGGGCAGGACAGTGGACCACAATTACAGTCTCACATTTTAAGGGCTCCGAATACTACAGTGCACATAGAAACTGACTCTGCCTTGTTGTATTTCAACCACAAAGCTGAGAGGTGACAGCCAGCGGATCCAGATGTGATGACAAGATACAAGGTGTCGGAACCAACAACTATTTAGTAGGTCTCACAGGAACTTGCTTCTTGAGCTTCAAGAAAATGGCAATTTTGAAAAACAAATTCTTAGTATTTATACAAAGATTTAACTTATACAATGTTCCCAGCACTATGGTTTAGCTAAGGCCTGGTGACTAATGTGATTAATAGCCATATATCTCATAATTACTTAAAAACTCATCAGCTGGGCCGGGGATTTAGCTCCATGGTTCTGTCACCTGCCTTGCAAGCACAAGGTCCTGAGTATAATGCTGGTACCAAAAAAAGAGAGAGAGAGAGAGACAAAAGCTCATCAGCTGGAGTGGGGAAAGTGGTTGTAGTCCTTATTTTTAAAAGGTCAGCCTGGGACTGGGAATGTAGCCCAGTGGTGCTGTGTGTGCCTAGGCCCTGGGTTCAACGCCCTGTACCACAAAAAAGGAAAAAAGACCAGCTTAAAAACTACTATTCCACCTGGTGTGGTGGTGCACACATGTAATCCCAGCACACAAGATGCTGAGGCAGGAGGATCGCTGTGAGTTCAAGGCCAACCGGAGCTGCATAGCAAGACACTGTCTCAAAAAGCAAAAATAGGGCCAGGGATTTATTAGCTCAATGGTGCTGCTGCCTGCCTCGAAAGCACACGGTCCCGAGTTAAATCCCCAGTACCAAAAACAAAAACAAATAAATAAAATATTACTATGCCAGGGCTGGGGATTTAGCTCAGTGGTGCCACCACCTGCCTCGAAAGAATAAAGTCCTGAGTTCGATCCCTGGTACCAAATAAATAAATAAATATTACCCTGCCAAACCAGGGGCTGTGGGGGAAAGGCAGCAAATGTAATTCTTTTTTTTTTTTTTTGGTACTGGGGATTGAACTCCAGTCCTTGCGCTTGCAAGGCAGGTGGTGGAACCACTGAGCTAAATCCCCAGCCCCAGCAAATGTAATTCTGCTATCACAGGTACACATTTATCCTAATACTATTAACACCTTATATGTTGCTATATGATGAGTGGTAGTTTTACAGAGTAATCCCCCTAAAGGAACTTATTTGCTCTTTCCCATCATTGAAACTATTAACGTATCCTAACAACCACAGGAGGAAGGCACTATTATCCTCATTTACAGATGAGAAAACTGAGGTTTAAAGAAGCTAACTAGTTTGCCCAAGGTCACACAGGATTAAAATGCCAGAGGTGGGGTTTTGAACCCAGGAAATATCTGGCTTTCAGTTATTTCTCCCTTAAGCCAAATAGTTTCCTGCCTTCCAAGGAGTTTCCTTGCTAGAACCTGATTGAACTCGTCCATCCAACACCACCCCTAAATCACCCTCCAGGAAATGCCTTCTGCCCTCTTTTGTTCTGCTCTTGAGTCCTCCTGCCACTCACACCTTCTACTTCCATTCCAATGGGACAGCCTGAAATTCACAGGACGAAGCCCTTAACCATTTAAGCCTTAGTGCAGTGACCACTTCCCCTTTATCCACAGAGAATGTTCTTATCTTTAAATGCTAAGATAATGTTATTTTTGGAAAAACTCAGTAGTGTTCGAACTCCAAGTATTTCTGGCCTGGCTGTGGTCTGCTCCATCCTCCCTCTCCCAGCACTCTCTGCCTCCGTGCCCATCCACAATCCGGTCCCCGTGAGACTTATCCTGTTCTGCTTAAGAAATCCAAGCTTTATTTTACTTCTCCTGGCCAAATTTTGGAAAATGTCTAAAATGGCAATGTCACAAGGACACGGCGGAGACCAGGCCCTGATGATAATGGCTCCTCGCTCTGGTGGGGAAGCGCTGGACATTACTGCCCGGGCCTCTGACCACGAGGACGGTCTTACCTCCACTTACTGAACGGGAATTGAGGCTCAGGAAGGTTACATGCCTTAAGTAAAAAGGTCAATTGTAGATTCAAACCCTGGCCCATCCCAACCAATGGTCCTTTCCCATGTCCCACACTTGGCCCACCTCAGGTATCAGCAATTTACAAGAGTACAAACTATTCAGCCAACACGAATCTCGCCAGATAATGTAGGTTTGCTTTCTGTTTTTGTTTTTCTTTTCTTTCTTTTTGCCCCACACAACTTAACATTTCGATTAGTTGCCACCTTGAAAATTTCACTGATTTCATGGTTTCTCATAAAAACCAGTTTTCTTGAAAAATCGTAAAATGTGCCAATGCGGGGCAGGCATGTCTGTATGACCACAGAGACCACTAATGCTGAAGTCAAAGCCATGGCACCCTCGGGTGGGCCACAGGCTTTCCTGGCACTGTCACCCACCTGCCTCCAACTAATGAGGAGACACAGAGCCCAAGACCTTAGCACCAGTTACCACTCATACGCTATTATTTTTCAAGCCCACATCTATCTCAAGAATAGCAAGGAAGCCGGGGATTTAGCTCAGGGGCACCGTGCCTCAGTGCAAGATCCTGAGTTCCATCCCTGGTAGCGGAAAAATAAATAAAATAATAGTGAGGACAACAGCAATGTGCCATGGAGCTCAAGCTGTGTGTGTAGCCAGCAAACATGCACAATAAAGTATAAGGTGGGTGGGTCTGTGATGCATCATCACTTGGTCAGGGACCAACACAGGGATGGGAAGCAGGCAGAATCCTGGGTCATTCTCTGCTATTCACTAAAAGTATGATTTGTGGTTTTTTTCTGGGACAGTCAGAGAATTAAGTCATTTTTGCTATGAACCCTGACACTTCACTTGGGCCTGCAGATGCCCAGGAGGTAACTAAAAGCAGAACAAAGCTTGCCCCTCATTTTGTATCCTTTGTTACTGTAAATCTCAGCTCCACTACACCTGGCTCCAACCTCTTCTCTTTTTTTGGCTGGACTTGAGTTTTGATCACTTACCAAGGGCCCCCGGGGACCAAAGAATGGTGACTGCCACTTGGTCATGGCATGCATACTGGCTGATGGTGATGTTCTGGGCATCAGCAATCACGTGCTTCCCCACCGGATTCAAGTAGGTGGTACAATCTGCAGAGTTGGGAGAATGAGAATAATTAAATTTTAAATTCATCTCATCAAACAACACAGAACATATCTAAAGTAGCCAAAGCCATTCTATTTCAAGACACGTGCCTCAAAAGCCCAACTATGAGCCAGATGAGGTGGTGCACACCTGTAATCTCCGCATTCTGGGAGGCGGAGGCAGGAGGATCAACATGAGTTCGAGACTAAGTGGAGCTACATAGTGAGTTTAAGGCCAGACTAAACTACACAGCAAGACCCTGTGTCAAACCAAAATCAAAACTAAAACAAAACAAAAAAGCCCACTTTTACTTATTAAATGATTTGAAAGAAATCAATGACTGCTATGTAATTTGGGACTGTTTGTTTTCAGATGAATCTTAAGAAGCCAAGGTCACTAGCAGGCAAGGGACACGCAGATATGAACCCACAGGGCAGTGACTTAAGGTCAAGGCTGCTAACAAGCATCCTCAAAAGCAAAACTTTTGTCTAGAAGACCATGTATCATCAAAGACAAGAACAAGTCCAACTAAACCCAAAAAGCCCCCAACTGCTCCATAAACAAAACCACGCTTTTCTTTGATTTTGTCTGAGGGCACTGCTCACTGTTACCTGTCAGTGTAGCCATAACTACACAAACAGCTGCAACACCTGACATTGCTAAATACCTTCAAAATCTGTAAGTTTCCTACAAAGCTGCCAGAAGCTTCTAGCTAGAATCAGCCTGGGATCAGAGAACATCCATGAGTTGTTTGGTCATCTTTTTCGTTTTTGTTTTTTTTGAGACAGGGTTTCGGTATGTAGTTCAGACTGGACTTGAACTCACTATGTAGCCCAAGCAGGCCTCAAACTCACAGCAGATCCTCCTGCCTCAGCCTTCCGAATGCTAAGATTGCAGGAGTGTGCCATTAGCTTATTTAGCTGTCTTGCAGGAAGAACTTTCAACAATATCCAGCAGACACCAACTCATTCTCTTGTCAATGCATCTCTGTTTCTTTCTCAATGATTCAACTTGAACATCCTTTTCAGTATCTGCTCCAAAGGATCTATACTTCATCTAAGGTCCAAACCTGCAAGGGTTCGTTTTTTTCCTTTGAGGTGAAATATTTCGGGACATTTTCTAAGAAGCACAGTGAACTGGCTGCACTTTCCCCTGTAAATTGTACTGGAAGTTTCCCATTTCTATAAGTAAAATGTTCATTGAAAGCTGACTGTGGTGCCATGTGCCTGTGATTCCAGCACTCTGGGAGGTTGAGACAGGGTTCAAGCTCAACCTCAGCCAGGGCAAATTAGTGAGACCTCGTCTCAAAATAAAAAAGGGCTGGGATGTAGCTCAGCACAAAGGCCCTGGTTCAACTCCAAATACTGCAAGCAAAAAAAAAAAAAGTTTCTTGGAGACAATTGAAAACCACAAAAGAATGTAAGAGCAATGTAAAAGTCAGGCATACTCTCTTACTACCCAGAGGTACTTCACTCTCAGAGCAACCAATGTGTTCTTGGTACAGAAGAGACTTTTGGATTGGAAAGAGAATCAAACATCTGGTCCATACAAATGAGGAAACTGTGGCCAGGAGAGATCAGCTCAGGGACCTCAGAGCCCACTGCTGATCGGCCCAGGGAGAGCCTCACACTTGTGCCTACCATCAGCACACAGCACATTGCATTTACTAACATAAGCAGAGTCAGAGGTGCCCCCTGCAAAAGCTCGGACTGAGATCAGCTTCCTAACACTAAAAGACAAGATTCAGTTGTACCTGCGAAGTTTCCATATTTTCATTTATTGAGGCCTATAATGTCAGAGAAACCTCTGCAGCTGTAAAAAGCTGCACACACAAGAGCAGATCATGGTTTTCTTTCCCTTTGTTTTTTGTTTTTATAAAGAGTCTCACTATGTAGTCCAGGCAGGCCTCAAATTTGCAATCCTCCTACCTCAGCCTCCCAAGTGCGGAGACTACAGGTGTGTGCCACCACATCCGGTCCTTTGTTCATTCCTAATGCCAAAATTAACACTCTTTGGTTTTCTGTAAATACAATTATGCAAATACAAAGTCTCGGAATTAAGAAAATGTATTAAAACCTACTCAGACATAGGCCCTCAGAGCCTCAAGGATAAGCAGGCCAAAAGGAGGCAAGGAGATTTACAGAATTCAGTTGCAACTTGATGGTAAGGCATTTTCTTGAGAGAGAGAGAGAGAATGAGAATTGAAGGAAAAAATGGAAACAAAGCTATTGTACATGGAAGGGAGCAAGATAGATCATGTATTGGTACAAATTCCCTATGATGAGTGTTATCATTATGTATAACTAAAATGTATCAATAAATGTTTTGGTAAATTAAAAGAAGGAAGACATTTCTTTTTTAACATTAAATGACAGGGCTGGGGATTTAGCTCAGTGGTTCAGGCGCTTGCCTTGCAAGCGCAAGGTCCCAAGTTCAATCCCCTATACCAAAAACAAAAAAACATTAAATGACAAAATAATAGATAAATAAGGCTTTGTGGTTAATTTTGGCGAAAACTTGGTAATTGGTTTTCAGTTATTTCAAACAGAACTAGTAACCAATAAGTCAGCTGAGCATTAAAAGGAACTTCTTTTTTTTTTTTTTTGGTACTGGGGATCGAACTCAGGACCCTGCACTTGCAAGGCAGGCAGCAGAACCACTGAGCTAAATCCCCGGCCCAAAAAAGTATCTTTTTGAATGGGAAACACTGAATAAGTTTTCTACAGTCTGCATTCAATTATTAGCAAGTTTAAATTTCTGGATTCTGATTACAAAAAAATTTATGCCCAAATGACATTTTGCCAAAATGCAACTGAGCTCCAAACATCCCAGGAGTCAATGTGAGCTGTGAATTAAATTCTAATTAAACACTCTAGATATAAGAAAGAAGTGATTACGAAGAAAGAGCCATGTGGGCCAAAAAATTTAGTACAACAATACGATTATTTTAAGTTTTACAGGTATAGATCCTTTTTCCATAAAATCCATATATTAAATTAGAGGCAAATGCTTGTTTGCAGCTGACCGGAAAATTCTGAACTCTTGAATGTAATACAAGATCTGCTAAGACTAAGGGCGTGCATTAGAAATTAACTTTCTAACTCAAAGAAAGATCCCTTACACATGTCTTTACTTAGCGGAGTAAAGTATCATGGACTTTGCAAATCTTTCATTACCATCCCAGCATTTACCAAGAACATGCACACACAACCAAAGCAAACTGTCTGAGTTCCATGTGTAAGTCCTAATTTAAAACACCCTTGGCTAGCAACTGTGGGCGTGAATTAGACACACATATTTGTATCTCAAAATTGTGAAGATTACAGCCACAACCTCAAAAACCCTGTGTGATCGTTAACTGTTGTGTCAACTTGATTGGCTTAGCATAGTGCTGGGTGTGGCTGAAGGGATTTACTGAAGATGAAAATCCACCCTTGGTGTGACCACCAACAGTCTAGTAACCTGAATGGAATGAAAAAAGGGAAATGGAATACTGAATAAAAAGGAAGACTTGCTTCTGTTTTTTTTTTTCTTTTTTTGGTACTGGGGATTGAACTCCGGACCTTGCCCCTGCGAGGCAGGCAGCAGAACCACTGAGCTAAATTAAATCCCTGGCCCTTTGCTTCTGTTTCTTCTGAGGAGCTCCAGTCTTTGCCTTCGCCTTGGGCATTCATCTGCTGGCTTTCAGGGCAGACTCTTCAGCCTCCTGATACCGACTTGCATGGGCTCCACAGTGAGCTCCACCCTGACTGGATCCTCTGGCTCTCCAGCGGGTAGACAGCCCTTTTGCACCCTTCCTTCCACACCTGACCCTGCAGGCGGCCACTGTAAGCCTACCTTGAAAATCCTTGTCTATCTGTATATCTCATATTTAATGTTTCTCTAGTGAGCACTGACTGATACTCCCTGCTTTAGCAGTGATCACCCCAGGGGCCTCCCTCCATGTGACCTAAGCTCTTTACTAACACTGATTCACAACCTTCTCCAAGAGTTGAATCTGGATCTTGGGGTACTCAAATTATGACTCAGCGGGCTAAAATGCTCACAATTCTATACAATTACCTCTTCATGAATGAAACTGGATACTTAAAGGGAATTGGATACTTAAAGGTCACATTGTTAAGAGAAAGGGCAAAAATGGGTCCTTATATTATTCAATTGTTGTTAGACTTAACTTTTTTTTTTTTGGTACCAGGGATCAAACTGGGGACCTTGTGCTTGCAAGGCAAGCAGCAGAACCACTGAGGTAAATCCTCGGCCCTGGACTAACTTCTAGTATCAATAGCTAGCTAGGGCTGGGGATATTAGCTTAGTGGTTTTGCTGCCTGCTCTGCAAGCGCAAGGACCCGAGTTCAATCCCCGGTACCAAAAAAAAAAAAAAAAACCTCAGTGGTGCTGCGCCTCCCTGGTAAGCGAAAGGTAATGAGTTCAATCCCCAGCACCAGAAAAGAAAAAATAAAAAACAACAAAGCTAGCTAGTAGCTTTTACTGAGCATACAAGGTAGATCAGGTACCAAGATGAGCAAGTATAAGCAAGCATTACCTCATTTAGGCCTCAAAATAATGCCAGGAGAAGAAAACTAATCTTTTTGTTGTTTTTTTTCCCCAGTGTCTCCTGCATGCTAGCCAGGTACTCTATCAGAGCTATACCCCGGCCCAGTAATCTTTTTTTTGAGCAAGGTCAAGTCACCTGCCACAGCTCACACAACTGACAGGTGGGTTAGCACCTAGGCCCAAATCAGAGATGGCAAACTAGAGACCCCTGAGCCCATTTGAACAAATATCAATTTGGCCCACTGTGTGTGTTCAAAAAATTTTAAATGTTAATACAGTACAGTAATACCTCGGTTCTCGAACACTTCTGTTGGCAAACAATTTGGTTCTCAAACAAGTATTCAACAAAGGCCAAGGACTTAGCTCAGTGGTTCTGCTGCAAGCGCAAGGTCCCCAGTTCGATCCCCGGTACCAAAAAAAAGCATCTTAAAAGTGTTCAACAAAATTTTGCTTCCCTTCACAAATCACATCAGGTGACAAACACAACTGTGGCCATCTTCCCCACACGAAGACAAATGCAGCCATCTATCTTCCCCAGAATTGTAAAACAAACTAAGTTCATGAACCGAAGTACAACTGTACTAAAAAAAAAAAAAAAAATTCACCAAAACACAAAAACAGCAACAACAAAAAAGAAACTTTCCAGCTACCCATGGAAACCACATCTGGCCACAGTCAGTGGAAATTCCTCAAGACTACAGTGGTGGGCCTTCGAGAAGTCAGTGCCACTTTCGGACCAGACACGGGCTGCCCGCCTGGGTCTGCCACAGTTACTACCTCTCCCCAGCATCCTGCACTGGGCAGCTTTGTCCCTCTGTTCCCTTCCTGGCCCTCCAGGCATCTTCATTTGTTCCTAAGGACATAACTATGTCCTGCAGAAATCAAGGAAAGCTTCATACCTAACCTTTCTGAATGCTATGAAAGACACTTGACTTATTCAAGCTCCCAAATACGTCACTGGCTTAATCAAGAATGAGCTGCTTTAGCTGTTGACAAACCTGAACAGACTCAGAAAATTCCTCAACCCCAGGACCTGCCACGTCCTTGATTAAGCACAACTGACTAAGCTGTAGATTAGTGAAAGGGCTCCATTCTTTGCAGTTAAGCCAGTTACTTACTGTCATATCTGAAGGTGATGTTGTGCAGCCTGCTGCTCCTGCTGGCTGGCCCCACTCCCTGTGGGAAAACAAAAGAACATGATGCACACACAGCAAAGCCAATTGACTTTTCCAGCACAAATCCCACAGAGTCCAAACGCACACAGCGCTGGCTACAGAGAAGGGTCGGGCCAGCCCAGAGCATCATCTGCATCTCTCCATTACCCCCAAACACCCTCCAGCCCAAGATTCCTAACTGCCAAGCCACAGGGATCATGGGGATTGCTTCCCCCAAGATAATAGGAGCAGGCTGTTCTATGTTTGTTTGGGGGTTAAATAAATCATTAACAGTCAAAATTGGGAGAGAGCTGGAGATTTAGCTTAGTGGTTTTGCTGCCTGCTGCACAAGTGCAAGGACCCAAGTTCAATCCCTGGTACCAAAAAAAAAAATTTTTAAATTGGAAGAGAGCAGAGGACGGCCAGCTGGAGCCCTTCCAGTTGGATCTTCATGGAGCTTGAGCACTGATTGGTTGTAAAAGTCGCCTACCAGATACCCTCATTCGAAGCTCTATTAAGGCAGGGCAGATAGGCAATTCCTCAGATCTAAGGGAACCAGTTTCTCATTACAAGACTAGGACTGAGTGTGGGAATAAGCCATTACTTTTAATGAGAAAATTCTTCACTGCATCCATACCTGTGCTTGGAATACACAGGGTAGGTCATAAAAGAAAAAGAAAAAGACTTTAAAAGGTCTAACTCTTAACTTTTGGGGAGCTGACCATTAGCCATCTGCACTCTTAACAGGAGGGTAACAACCATGACAGGCTTCCCATCTTAATTACAGCATCCAGAGGTGAAGCCTCCTGCTACTCCACCTTTTCACAGCCCACTGCTTATCCATCATGGGAAAGCCAGCCATACAGCTCTGCTGACTCCGATTTAACTGTTTCTCTAATAATCTGCAAATGTGCCACTCAGTATTAATTGCAGAATTCTCCAAAACCTGTTAATTCTGAAGTGCTAAATGATGGGAATGTATTCTAACCACACAGCTAAAGTTTCCACTTAATAAGGGCAATGGCAAGAGCCGGGATTTAGCTCAGTGGTGCCGCCGCCTGCCTCGAAATCGCAAGGTCCCAAGTTTTTTTTAAAAAAAGGGTGACGGCAGGGAAACCATATGCTGGCAGCCTGTATTTAACGGGCAATTGTTACACTGAGACACAATGTGGAGAACACTTCTTTTTCCCAATACCCGGGATTGAACTCAGGACCTTGACCTTGTGCTTGCAAGGCAGGTGAGGCGGCACTGAGCAAAATCCCCAGCCCAGGAGAACACTTCTGACAGGGGCAGCCTGGGGTTTCGGCCACCCCATCACAACCATATGCTACAGGCATGTTCGTACTGCTTACCCCAAGCCAGGCCTGTCTGCCTGCCCACTGAAACCCTATCCCTGAGCTCAGATATACATGGACCTTGGGAAAGCACAGCTGTGCAGAAAGGGACACACACACGCACGCACACACGCGCACGCGCGCGTCACCCTACAATGAGGCACAACCAAGCAGTAATATAAACCTAAATCACCATGGTGCCCAGCCCCCGGGTCTGTTGGGACTCCCTTTCTTCCTGGTTCAACTTCTTTAAGTTTCGTCCTCCCAGCTTTTCTCTCACTCATCTGTAGGTCACCAGAACTCTTCACCTGGATGGCAACTTTGGAAAGTGTTGTTACCTTTTTAAAAATCTTAAAAGCGGCCAGGCTTGGTGGCCCACACCTGTAATCCCAAGCTGAGGCAGGACGATCCCTGCAAGTTTGAGGCTGGCCTGGGCTACATAGTGAGACCCACAAAGAAAGAATCCTAAAAGCATCCATGACTCTGTAAGGACAAAGCCACAGTCTGTGCAAGAGGCTAGCCATATAGCACAGACCTGAGTAACCAAGCAGGAAACTAGAAGGAGGCAGTGCAATTCCCACAGCCCTTTGGGAATGCCAGACCAAAGCCCAAGACCCCTAAACCATACCCTCCCACTCCCCTTACAAAGCGCTCCCCTTACAAAGTGCCAGAATAGGAACTCACTCCCCCTCTATGATGAGCCTGACATTATGTTAGGTACAGTGGCAAACAAAACAGCCACTGTCCCTCCTTCACAGAATAAAGTAACATGTGCCCATCCTTTCAGAGAGGGGTAACTCAATCTCAAGTCACAGCCTGGCTCTTTAGTTGGCAAAACAAGCATATGGCACTAAGGTGAAAGAGCCAGCTGCCGAGACGCACAAGACACAGGGAATGCCTCAGAGCAGCACCTGCACAAGGACAAGTGGAGAGCAGGGATGACGTGCACTGGAAGCCTAAGAGGGAGATGGATTCCTGGACAGGAAAACAGAGCAGCACCGTGGGAGGGGTGAGATGTAACCTAGAGCCCAATGAGAGTGCCTGTAGTTGGGGACCAAGGGAAAGCTGTTCCACTCCACTGGATGAGAGTTTGCTTGAATATCGGATTTCTTTTAACAGGATGTGTGCAGCTTTCAGGTAGGAGAGGGGGTTTGAGGACCACATGAAGCCATGTAGAAGGAAGCACTTTTCAAAAAGGAAACACATTCCATTTCATAGCATATTCTAAGGTACACAGAGACCGACGGCAAACCATCTTATTTGTGGAATCTGGTCAGTTTTTCCTTTGTTCCTATTTCCCTTGTATCTTTGGCTTTTGTTGTCTGTCGCCCCAACATACACTTTTGTAGCATGTTTTTAACAGGTATTTATTGGGCACTTCCAATGGCTAATGCATTGTGGAAAGGAGAAGAAGACAGTGAGATGTAGGCGGTAACCTAAATCCCTCCAAATCAGGTCCCTGTGATATATGTGGAGCTGTCAGAGGGGAGCCAGTGAGCTGCCCCAGGCTGCTGAGGCTCTCATCCACTACCCACTCAGAAGTTCAGCCTGTCCGAAGCTCCACAGGCCTGAGTACTCAGCTCGGAGCCACACCCAGGTCCTGCTCTCAAGCACTTTTGGTGCACCCTCACTCCCCTGGCCCTGGCCCTGGCCCATAACTGGCTCTGGGCTCCTCCTGACCATTTCCCAGGAGGCCCCAGCCACTTCCTTCCCCACCTTCTGATCCCCTGGAGCACTGCAGTTCCACTCAGCACAGGCCCTCACCCACAGGCACTCCTTCGGTCCTACAGTCCCCCTCTTCTCCTCACATCTCCCACACATCCCTTCTCAGCACGCAGGTCCTGCTCCCTTGGCAGCCACTGGTCTTAGTAGAGCCCTGATCACACTGCCTATCACAGTCATTCATCCCACAGTTCAACCAGCATGGCACTTCCTGTGATTCTAATTCCACAGAAAATCCCGTTATGTAGATAGGTAAGTTAATTAGATTATCTTGGAGGCAGTTAGACAGGGCCTCCACCAGCCCTCAAGGAGCCAACAGAGCAAGGAGCAACAAGGAGAACAATGAAGGCACATTCACCGGTTAGCATTATAAAAAGGAAAAGGAAGAGGTACTACTTCCTCTAGAGACAGATCGCAGGGATTGATATCCTAAATGAGAAATTCCTTGTATGTGACTTGTTCTCCCATTCAACCCCCATTTAATCAGTATTACCTGGGTGACTGCGCTTGTAATCTTATTGGTTGGTCATGGTTTTGCCCCACCTCATGCCCACCTTGTGATTTTCCATTGGGTCTTATAGTTTTGTCTCACCTTGAACCTGCCTCACCTCGTGGCTCTGCTGCATAAAAACCCCCTGGGAAATAGGGTCCTGGGCAACCCACTTTCCCGTACCCCTTCTGTCTCTCTTAGAAGCTTTCTTTCTCTCAATAAATTTTTCCTGCCCTTAACCTCCGTTGTTCCTAGAACTCATTCTTGGAGTTTAGAGAACAGGAACTCATGTTTCAGATCCTAGCAGATTTGGGAGTTACATCTCTTCCCCCTGTATCACCATGACTGACCAAGCCTGGTCATGGAGCACAGAAACAAGAGACACTATCCCAGGTACCAGCTCTCTCTGCACTCCTGGAAGTCC
Organism: Heterocephalus glaber; assembly: GCF_000247695.1. Next base: position 187,871 of record NW_004624822.1, on the reverse strand, counting down.
CTCCGCTGCACAGCTTCTTGGTTCTTGGTACATGCCTCATGGGTGGTCCTCAGCTCACAAAAATCAACACTTCAGCTGCTTCAGAGCCCTCAGAAAGCATGTTGGAAATGATGTCCCCAGGCTATCCCACAAAATGCTGCTGTTTTATTCAGTGGCAGACAGAAATGGTAGCCTCCCATACATGCTCATATTCTAGTCCTGGAACCTGCGACTATGTTATTTTACAAAGCCAAAGCATCTGTGCAGATGTGCTGAAGTTTAAAGATGCTGAAATGGGGAGCGTATTCTGGACTATCTAGGTAGGCCCCATAAAATCACAAGGGTTCTTGTGCGAGAGAGACAGAAAGATGCTACACTATTGATCTGAAAGATGAAGGAAGAAGAGGCTACTAAGTCAAAGAAGGTAAGCAGCCTCGAGGCTGGAAAGAGCAAGGAACAGGTTCTCCTGCACAGCCTCCAGAAGAAAGCAGTGCTGCCAGCACCTTGATTTTAGCAGCCGAAGACCCATTTTGGAGTTTGGCCCTGCAGAACTACAGGATAATAGGTTCCTTTCATGTTAAGTCACTAAATTCATGGTGATTTTTCACAGTGGCAACGGAAAGCTAATATACACATATATTTCCATCACAGTACAGATGAATTGAATCTACATGTCACACATGGGGCATGTGGTACTATTCATTCTTCCCTCCCATACCCAAAACCTACCACTTCTCACTGTGATCTCTCCTTCTTCAGCCTCAGACCGGCAAGAAACACTGATGAACCTGAAATGCTGCAGAGTCAGCCTTTAGTTGTGCTGTCATGGCTGCCTCTATGTCCCGAATCAATTCAAAATGTTTAACCTTTTATGGTCATTTTGACTTTGGGGTGGATAGACACACCGTAATATTTTTACAGACCTGCATTTTCATTGGATGGCACTTGGCAGCAGCATTCACAGTATTTTTTATCACACCTTATAAAGACATTCATGAAAGACTTCCAAAACTGCTTCAGAACCTGGCGAGATAAAGAGGTGAGGGAGAGGGAAAGAGGGGGAAAGGGAGAGGAAGTAAAAAGACTTAAGATGTGTTATGGACATGTACCAGCTCCTCATGGTGAATGTCACCCTTAAATACTGCAAAAGTACTAATAAAATTTCTTTTAAAAAGTGTCAGGAATGGTGTCTTCAAAGTGACAAGTATTTTCAAGAATTAATGGCAATGTCTTTTTTTAAAAAAAATTTAAGCATTCACCATATATTTCGATCACACCTCTTATCAACAGATGAGAATAACATCTGATGCATAATAACTCGACTACGTTCCTGCTGTTGTTCCTGAGACGATCCCTCCCTTAATCCAGGAGGTGAGAGCTGTGGTGTGGGGTAGATTACAAGGGAACATATGAGGGAGACAGGAAAGCTCACAGGAGGAACAACCAACCACCAGACAGGGATCTGTCTCCAGTTTCCAAAATCTTAGAGGGTGGCAAGAGATGTGGCAGATAGGTCAGGACAAAGTGGCAAAAGGTGCTACCCACCTGGCTAAAGAAGATGTTCTAGCTGGGCATGGTGACAAACATCTGTAATCCCAGCACTCAGAAGGCTGAGGCAGGAGGAACACCGACACCTTGAGGCCAGCCTACATAGTGAGTTCAAGGGCAGCTTGAACTACAATGTTTGCTGGCAGTTGTGGTGGGAGCTGGGTGGTCCAAGTAACTCCATCTCTGAAAAGTGCCCAGGTTGGAATAGTGAGAAAAGGTTGAAGACAGTATGGGCAGGAGTGCAGCCCCTCCAGCCCTGGACCCACAGATTAGTTTCCTGCTTCAATAAAGTGAACGCATGGTTAAGCCAGGTAGTACATCTAAGAACCTGGCCTGGTGTTCCATGTGATTCATGGGCTTAGAATCAGGGCCCACACAAAAAAAACAGATAAGGCTACTAACAAAGCTGGCCAACAGCTCTGTAAACTGTTCTTCAGGAAACAATCCCCAGCTTTTAGCTACTACACCCGTTTTGATATTTAATGAGTTTGACAATTAAAAATACTTGTTTGTTGCCTGTTACTTAAAACCTATAAATGCCAATGCTGTGGCCTTGGGCTGCCACATTCTTAGTTAATGAACCACCCCATTTGCTACCCTAATGGGTAGCTTTTAATTTGTTCCAAAGGGAACTAAGCAAGCCCCAGTGCCTGGAGCTCTGCTAGGAAATTCCTATGGTTGGTGCTCTACGGTGAGCAGAGCAGGGACAGAAGCAGCAAACATAATGGAGAAAACATCTTTTACTCAGGAAGGGGGTAGGGGTGGGGGTAACTCTTAAGTGCTCTAAAAGAATAAAATTCCAAAGGCAAAAACCCACACCATGCTCCAGCCACATGGCAAAAAGTACAGGCCTGGACACAAAGACAGTTGTGGGGCAGGACTTCGACACAGAGGGGAGGGGAGGGGAGGGGCAACTCCCCAATTTCTTGAGGAGCCCTGAGAATTCTAAGCCATCTAAAGACACCAACCAACTTCCCAGAGCAATTTCCAACCCAGCTCTGACACAGCTTCACTGCCATTTTGGAAAAATACCGCATGTAAAGGACTGCATTTTATCCACAGTATCCCTTTTCCAATGGAAGGCAGGCCAAATGGGGAGGCCTAAACAAGACTCCGTTCTAATCTATTAAGAAGCTTTCGGGAAGCTGGTTATGCTTTAAAGTTTGGGAAGCATCAGAAGAACCCAGAGGGTGTTTTTTTTCTTAAAGGTACACCTAGTAACTACTTGAAACGAAGGCCAATTTAGCTGCCTGTGATGGTGCATGCCTGCAAACAGAGTACTCTGGGAGGCTGAGGCAGGAGGATCAAGTTCAAGCCCACCCTGGGCAACTTAGCTATTTATATTTGGCAAGACCCAATCTCAAAAATAAAAAATGGCTGAGGATGTAGCTTAGTGCGAGGGCCCTGGGTTCAATTCCCAGAACAAAAACAGCAAACAAACAAAAAAGCAGGGAAGGCCAACTCATACTGTCTTCTGCCCATAGCATTTTCTCCATCTTGGGTTTCCAGTGTGTAAATAAGATAAAAGGAAAGCAGAAGAAAACTTTGTGAGGCTTAAAATGCACCAGGGGAATAGCAAGAGGAGACAGAACTTGGGGTCATGCGACTCCATGCTGGTTCACATGGTTTCATAAACAAAGACAGATCCCACTTACTTCAGTTCAAACCTTTAACTAGGGGGGAAAAAAATCAGCAAAGGCAGAGAAGCCTCAGGTGATGTAAGCAGAGGAGAATGCTGGCAAATCCAAAACACAAGGAAAATAATTCACAGAGCCAGCCTGCGCCTGGATCTAGTCAAGATATATTCCTTTCACATTCCTGGGAGCTGTTCTCTCTCACTCTCCACCGAGAGGCAACTAACTTCAGAACCCAAAGAAAAAGTTGCCAGCAGTCTGATATGGGGGGGGGGGTAAGATCTGGATGTCTAGCTCTGGGGGAGGGCTGTGGGGTCCCCACCAACAATCACCCCATTGGCCTGGAGATCGTAAGCTAATTAAAGAGATTTGCTGCTCCAACGCAGTCTGCACACCAGACCAAAGCCACAATCATGATTCATCTCTGACATGTTGCTAATCAGCACACACATGTTCCTAATTTCATGCTCCCCAAAGGAAAGATGAAGGGACAATTGTTTCTGAGCTCTAACATGGGGCCGGCCCATGCCAAGTTGCCATGTGTCCTGCTTATCAAACTGAAAGCTCTAGTTCCCATCCAGGCTTCTGCACTATTCCATCCCTCCGACATCCATTCACTAAAGATTAGATGTGCCAGAATATTCACAGGAGTGGATTCTTAGATAGCAACTTCTCTAAGTCATGGTGGCCTAAGGGCAACTTAAAATGTTTTAAATTTTCCATACCACTCCTGACGAGAATTTTTTTTATTGCTTTGCTACTGGAACATACCTGTGATGTTAACACACGCACACTCACAAGAGCTTGGCTTTCTTCTTGTGTTTAAAACAAAGCAGCAGCCCAAGCACTTTCTCCTATCAGCCTGCTAAGGATCTCCTATCAGTGTTCTTCCGTGGCTGATACTCACAGGCAGGATTGTTCTATTTTTCCAGTTTTGAAAACATTAAAGGCAAGCTATAAAACGTGTCTCTGGATGGAAAGCCAGATCTTTCCCTGTGCTTCACACCACACCCCTGAGCTCAAATGAGAACCTCATGTTAGAGAACGGCACCTTTAAAGCAACAGGCAGGCGTGTATCTGTAGTTTAAAAAGGACACTCGGGGAACTCACAAACTGAGATTAACTGGTTTTCTGTAAACACCAAGTACAAAGAGGAAGCAAGCAACCAACCAACAACCCAAATACCCACCCAGCAAATCAGCTACAGGCTCATTCTCACTTAGCAGTGAAAAGAACAAAGACTTCACTCCAGAAGCCCAGGAAAGTCTCTTCCAAAGAGGGCAAAATAGTGATTAGACAATAGAGGAAAACTTAAAGCTATAAACGTGATTGTTATTCCTAAGCTGAGAGGAAATGTTCAGCTCAGAACACAACTACTAATAAAAAGCCTTAGGACCACACAGAGAGCAGCGCACTGAATGGTGCCCACTTCAAATGCTTCTGCGGGCCTGGATGGAGTCTCAAATACTGTGTCACATCTGGAATTCTGCTTTTACTGGGAAGACTGTGACGTTGCCATGGGAACCCAATCTCTCTCATCCTGGCAGACTCCTGGTGTGCAACTACAACATGCCCCATACCTGTGCTTCCTCCACAGTGGATTTCTCGTATTAGGCAATTATAGAAAGCTACCCTTTTTAGGGTTAGATGCTAATTGAAATATTACAGCATATACCTGAAAACAAGTGACCCCTTTCTGTTGGATGATTAAGTATGTCCATGTAGTGCTCCTGGACAGAAAAACCTCCTTAAAATAAGAGTGAGAAGGAGCACGTCCACGTTAGATCCTTTTTTCCAAAGTTCTAGCTTCAGCCAGGTGTGGTGGCACACACCTGTAATCCTAGCCTTCTGAGAGGCTGAAGCAGGAGGATCACAAGCTCCAGCCCAGCCTGGGCAACGTAAGAGACTGAGACTTTTTCTCAAAATAAATAAAAAAAGGGCCAGGGAGCATATCTCCATGTGAATGAAGGTCCTGGGTTCAATCCCCAGTACCACAAAATTAAAAATAAACTTAAAAAAAAAATACTGGCTTCTCTCCAGAGAAACTCCTTTTCAAATTCTTGTCCTTGAGCTACAAAAATCCAAGGAAGTCAATATGTGCTCAACCTCCCTGCCACTGGGCCTCGAGGGAACTAAGCCTCTGATGCTATCCCTGGAGGCTACTCCCAAAGTGGGGGGGGGGGGTCCTTCACTTTTAATAACTGATGAACTTGCTGTCAGGGGGAAGAGCTTCTAGTCCTTGCAGAATCCTGAAATGTTTCTTAACAATTTCAGGGCGTTCTCAGCACTCCTTAAGGCCACTCGAGAGCCTCTGAGGGGTTCATAAGCTCCACACCCAAAGCCATGTCTAGACATAAGGAACCCAGTGATCCCACTTGGAAATGCAGGGGTGTGTGTGGGCTTGCCTACTTACTCCCCGGGATGCAAACCCTCCAGATGTGCATTCAGAGGCTGCACTCACAGTCGTCACTCTACAGCGAGATCCCCCTGGGTCAAATCCTTATCTCCCCTTCCCCCAAGAGCACTCCCCAATAGGTTCATACTGAAGTCAGAGTGACCCTTCTAATGTCTATCTATCTCTCTGAAAGGTCTAGCCCTTCCCAGCCGACTTCCTAAAGAGGGAGGGAATCGCCCAACCTAGAGGTGAAGCAACAGTCACCAAACCCCAAGGAGCAAATGGGAGAGGGTCTCAGGTCACTTGGTTCTTGAACTTGCCCAGCTCAGGAGTGGCAGGAAACTTCGATGAAACCATTTCATCTAGTCTCTTAGATACCACATCCTGAAATGTGCCCTTGAGGTGCAGCCAGGCTTTATGAGTGCCTGTGTGTGTGTGAGCACCCAGCCACATGGCCAGAAAATAAAAAGGCACCAGGAAGTCAGCAGTGCTGGCTCCAGGTGTTAACACTTAGTGCATCCTGTCCGGCCCCCTCCAGCTGGAAGCCAGCAGCCTGGGAGCCGGACACAGCAATTAGGCCCTTCCCAGGCCGGCGCCTTTGTCCTCTCACTAACATCATTAGTGACTGACTTCCTGTGCACAACAGGGCCTCCGGGGGCAATCGCTGGCTGACCCGGGCAGGGCATTAGACTTCCTTTGTCAAAGACCCTCAAATGTTAACAAGCCTGTGAACAAGCTTCTCCTCCCCGCCTCCCCTCAGCTGGCTGCTATAGCCCACCACTCTGGGGCAATTCTCCACAGTCTTGGTTCTCCCCTAGCTGTGGGAATCTGCATTCCTTGGGAGAAATACCGTGTCAGTGAGCCGGCCAGCAGCATGGCCTCCTGCAGAAAGGGCCTCCAAGCCAGGCACAGTGGTACACACCTGCTATCATCCCAGCTACTCAGGAAATTGAGGCAGGAGAATCACAAGCTTAAGGCCAGTGTGGGTAACATAGCCATAAAGTCTCAAAATAAAGGAAAAATTGGGGGGCTGTGGATATAGCTCAGAGATAGAGCACCCGGGGTTCAATCCCCAGTACCATCAAAAAAAACATCCCTCAAAACCAATTTCCTACAGCCTTTCCTCTGTAAGCATGCAACTCATTTGCTGAGTGCCAGCCAGTCACAGGGGCTCTGCCACTTGCTGATGGGGGGGGGGGGGATAAAGAAAGGTGAAGGGGCTCAGCCAGCCTGAGTCCTGGGCCATGCCACACCCACCCCAGAGCCCCTTATGTTGAGGGCACGCCATTCACCTGTGCTCCTGGACTGTTTTGGGTAATATCCAGAGGCTTCCAGATAAACACTGGTCACTCTGAAAATGAGGTGAGTGCGAGATGCTATACAGCTGTAATCCTACCATCATGAGTAGGAAACTGAGAAACCATCTCAGTTTCTATCACCACCAGAGCCAAAATCACTAAAATCCTCTCAGCCTCCCAACAGTTTCAGCTTTTTATTTGGAGGAACAGATGTCTTTGAGAATTTGATGAGAGCTGTAGTGTGCTCATTTACACAGTATTTCAGGAAGCTTCTCTATCCCTGAAACCCACCCAGCCCTTCACCTGAATCCCTCAGAATCTTGCTCTTATTAATAACTTGTTAACTGTTAACTCCAGCAAGACCTGCTGAATGAAACAGGATTTAACTTTGGTGATTAGAAACAAAACTCAAATGAAAGAAGGATGTGGTTGGAGGTGAAGTCTCAGAATTTACGCAGAACTCTGGAGTGATGCTATCCAACTGCTATCCTTTACAGGCAGCATTTGTTACAACTCAGTAACCAAACACTTCGTCCAAATTGGTACTTACGAACGTTACAAAGTAACAACACCAAAAGCAACAACCGCCCTTTAGTACAGTGACCCTATTAAAACAGAAGTGGCCATGCTTACTTTTCAGATCTCTGGTGCAAACAGTCATGTCTGCAGTCAAGTCATTTTCACTGAATCAAGTTAAAAATAAACCACCACGTGGCTAATTCCTATCCCTTTCTTTTCATTCATGGATGTGAAGGAAAATACAATATCCAAGATGAAGAAAACAGCTCATCTTCTCTACTCCTTAAGAGCCTTTGCAGAACATGGTGTTTGTGCTCAACACACAAAACTGGGTTAGGTTTGGGATATATTTTAAAATATGTCCCCATGAGCCACTTATCTTAACATTAAATCTAAAGGGGAATAATCTAAAACACCAAGATCTTTTTCTTTCCAAAATGGAGATGAACTTTTGCTCCTGCTGCGGCCATGGCAAGAACTCACTGAGGCGTCACAATGGAGATGCCAGTATACAGCGAAGAACACAGTCACTTGCATGGTACCAACTCCCCCACAAGTTTATTCTGATGAGCGTTACAAGTTTCAAAGACCAAATGATTTCACTTTTGGTTCTGATTTCTACCACTCGCCAAATTAATTTTAAAATAGTAGGCAATCGGAAGGATATGCTCAAACACTAATGATTCCTCTCCACTTCTTGAATGGAAGCCAGCAGTCTGCCCTTAAACTATGTATATGTAATAAATCTGGAAGTCCTTCTTTTCTAATTTCCCAATGATACCACATGGAATTTCCATTTAAGCACACACATGCAAGCGTGGACACACAGTGACACACCAATTAAATTATGTATGATAGTTAGGATAGGAAATGATTATTTGCTGAGAAGGAATCGGCTTTGTTTGAATTTCCCTGAACAGCTAAAATGCCATTCTGAGAAGGAGGGTGAAGAATGATGTGAAAATGAAGTACCTATGTCTTAGTTGGTTTTAGAATTAGATAAATGTTCCCGTGGGTGGGGAGGCAGCACAGGATTCCTGGGAATACGGGTCTCCCTGTAATCCCTCTCCGAGGACTGCTGGCATGGATCACTACAGAGAAGGCAACTGCGAACCATGTGTGATGAGAAGCAGCCAAGGCAATGAAACTGCAGGTAGGAGCACATTTCTTCCCCTGCTCAAGGGGCCCCAGCCATGGTGGTTGAGTCCTTGCTTCTCTCCTTTTCCTATAGGGATGAGGCAGGCAAATGGCACACAGCCTTCTCCCTCACAGGAAGAAATCAGTGTCCTGTCCTCTTCATTATGGTTCTCACAGGAGAAAATGTTTGCAAAACCAAAGTATATGGTGGAAATAAATTAGAAGCCTGTAACATTTTCTCATAAAGTTTGCATGAAACCAGGAGCTTGGGCCAGGGATTTAGCTCAGTGGCGCCGTGCCTGCCTTGCAAGTGCAAGGTTCTGAGTTCGATCCCCAGTACCAAGAAAAAAATAAAATAAGGAAAGAAACCAGAAGCTTGCCAGAAAAGATTAAAAATAATGATTAGTATTTTTAAAGGAAGTTCAGTTTTTGGCTAAAATGATTTCAAACTAAGAATGGGGAGCTGGGCCAATGCAAGGCCTCGCCCTCAGGAGAACAGCACTGCTCTAAGACACAAGCCAGTGAAGCCCGCTCCCCAGGGATGCTGAGGAGGAAAAGCCCTGGCCAACTGCCCGAGACAGCCAACTGCCCGAGACAGCCAACTGCCCCAGACGATGAGTGGGATACTCAGCAGTCCTCAGAGATTCCTTAAGAGTGGGTTCCAAGTTCCTAGGAAAAGTGTGGGCTTTTCTTTTAAGAGACCTTTAATTATTTTTGTAAACATTAACAAGTTTGAAGTAAGAAATTTAAATACAGGGCTGGGGGTTTAATTCAGTGGTTCCGCCTGCCTCGCAAGTGGAAGGTCCCAAGTTTGGTCCCCAGTACCAAAACAGAATTTTAAATACAAAGAAAAATACTATACTCCCCGCATCACTTTGAAGATGATCCTCCAGACTATTGCTTGAATCACAGGGACTACAACGACTTGACTGACACGAGTTAGGTGTGAATTCACAGAACATTTGCTGTGATACATTCCCAACAAGTTCCAATAAATATTGTTTGTTTGGGGAGAAATATGTGGGACCCATGAGGGAAATAACAAAAATGGGCCAAATTCTTTCTAAGGGTCCAGTCAGCTCTGATCATTTGTCGCCACTTCAGGAAGGCAAAGTGTCATTAAGCAGCAGCAAAGCTGCCCTTTCACCTGCTGCAAAGCTGGCTGTGTCCACCAAAAAGGCAACAGGACAGGCAGGCGGACAGCTTGGTGCACAGCACGTACACATGCCGACGCTGCCGTCAGCTGTCTCCTAAGATGGGTATCGTAAGTGCTGCTCTCAAGGGTAGCCAAGTTACTGTGATTTATCTTGTATGTTTCTTTAAAAATCACACAAATTTTTAGAGGATTTTATGATTAGCTGGCAGGCCTCGTGTGAATAACAGAACTGTGTAAAGTTAAAAGGGAAACTGGCAGAAGCAGGAAGGCCTCCCTTCTGCAGTCATCACAGGACAGCCCAGTGGAAGACCAACTGCTCCCACCCCTTTTCAGAGGCTCTGGTGGCTGGGAAAACTCCATGGTGGGTTGATTCTACAGAAAAGGCTGAGGAGATAAAAACCACTCACTGGTAAAAACTGTAAATTCCATTTTGTGATTTGAATTACAACCCATGGAGCCTGGGTGTGGAAGGAGAAAGAATAATTTCTGCCTCAAAACCTTAGTCCAATTTAAAGGCAGTATTTAACTCTATCCGAGGTTCTCTCCTCCTTGCTTACTCAGGAAAGGCCCCAGCATGTTATCAGCCAGCTGTCTGCAGTGTGCAGCACACTCTTGACACTGGGAAAGCCATTCTGAGTGAGAATAAAGCTAACACGACCCCTGCAATTCATCTGGGAAAACAAAACTAAAAGGCACAAAACTACAGAGATAACATTATGCTTTCTAGAATGAATGTGCTGGGTTATGCAGCTGAACTGAGTGCAACAGGGCTCCAGAGAGCGGGAGTTGAACACAGGAAGCCTGGTGGGGAAGGGGCCTCAGGTCTCCAGCAGGACTTCAGGCAGGTGGAGCTCCGGGCAGGTGGAGGGGAAGGAAGACCATGTTGAGCAGATGCAGACATATAATCACCTAAACCAAGCACAGAGGGGGTGCATGATAAGCATTAAGTAAACCACCACTACTCCTTGGGGAAGAGAAGGAGCCACAGAGCTTCCACACAATAGGCACTTCTGGCAGCCTTGGAGTAAACAACCAGGACATTCATCCCACGTCAAACACCGCAAATGGCCTGAAAAGACAGGCAGCATAGGGCTGGGATGGACAAGTAAGCTCAGCTCTGCATCTGGTGCATTTTGGAGCCAGGCAAGACCCAAACACAGCAGTCCTTACTGTGGTGAGCACATGCCTGGATTGGCAGACAGGAGCTCAGGAAAAGAGTCTCTGACTAAGGTTGCAATGGGCTAGGGTAAGGGTGGAGAAGACAGAAGAAAAAGACAGTGAAACAGCATCTTTAAAGGACAAACCAAAAGGAGCAGAAAAACAATCAAAGGGAGCAGTCAGCACCAGGACCTGGACAAAACAGCAACCCTGCAGCTGGGGTTTCCTTATAAGAGTCCTGGTATTTTCAGGATGGGCCTGATTCCCTGCCCCTGCTATAGAGAAAGGTACAGTATTTAAGGAAGACGGAGGAGAGTCCTGGTCACCACCTCCTTCCATTTTTTTTGTTTTCTGTTTTTTTTTTTTTTGGTTTTTTAAACCAGGGTCTTCCTTTGTAGCTCAGGCTGGCCTTGAACTCACAGTGATCCTCCTGCCTCAGCCTCCCGAGTGCTGGGATTACAGGCGTGCGCCACCACACCCCGCTCTCCTTCCAATTTTTAACTTGTCTTCCACTCTTGACAAAAATCACCACTAATTCTTTGTTTTTTGGTACCGGGGATCAAACTCGGGACCTTGTGGTGGCAGAACCACTGAGCTAAATCCCCAGCCTACTCTTTTTTTTTTTTAACACTACTTCTTGGTACCAGGTGTCATGTAGGCTCAAGGGGGAGTCTTTCTAAGCAAATCTCTCATCTTCCCTCATCACCCCTTCACACATTAACTTTCCTGTCTTATCATGCTCCCAGGTAGAACTCTCTGGATACTAAAGAAATAAAGAGAAATCTTGGAACGAAAAGCCCTTTGGAAGCTTTTACCAATTCTTCATCAAAGTCCCTGAAGATCAGAATCACTAAAAAGGTCAGATACTGTAGTATTCCATTACGTGAGGTATTTACAGTTAAACTCAGAGAGAACCCGGCTGGGGCCAAGAATGGGAAATTACTGTAAGGACTTCTGTGGGAGGAGAAAAAGTTCTAGAGATGGATGGTGGTGACGCTTATGTAACATGTGAGTTTACCTAATGTCATACTTATAAATTGGTTAAAATGGTAAATTTTATGTATATTTCATTGTAATTTTAAAAAACAGGAAAAATGTTTTTTAAAAGTAGAGGGATGCTGGGCCAGGGATGTAGCTCAGTGGCACAACGCCTGCCTGGCAAGCACGAGGCCCTGAATTCGATTCCTGATACCAAAAAAACAAACAGAAAAGAAGGGGGCACTGAAGTAGGAACTATACAACAGTAACAAAACAGTGCTGTGGCCACATCTGCAGGAAGAATTCAGGAAGTGGAAGCCTGCAGCCAGACAGACCACACAGGAGGCATGCAGTCTACAGGCCGGAGGGTTGGGATGGCAATGCTAAGAATGATGGTGTGAGGATGGATCTGAGGGTATTTTGAAGGAGAAAAAACAGTAGGATGACAATAAATGCAATAGAGAAGTAATAAAATAGTCAAAGGTGACTTACAGAATCTTTTTGGGAGCGGGTAAGACATGCAGTTCAGGCTGGCCTTGAACTCACTCACTATGTAGCCCAAGCTGGCCCTGAACTTCCTAAGTCCTGGGACCACAGGTGTGCACCACCATAACAGCAACTTTCAAAATCTTATTTGAGGGAACTGGAAGATAGTGATTTTATGGCAATAAGAATCCTGGAATGATAATTTTTTTTAAAGGAGGTTGTTGGAAAAACTTAGTGAAAGTGAAGTGACTACAGGATATCTTGTAATATAATGTAGATAGTTTTTTTTTCTGATATTGGGGATTGAACACAAGGCTTCCTGTATACTAGGCAAGCATCATACCACTGAAAGATAGAAGGTAGAAGATCATGCTACAGAACCTTAAAGACAGACTAATACGAAGTATAAGAAATAGAAAATCTAAAAATAACCAAAAAACCCAGGAATTGGGATATATGGGACTACCCACAGGAAATACAAAGAGGAAAAGATGAGTGAAAAAGTAAGGTACAGTAGGAGAACAAAATAGAATTAAAATAAGTATTATGAAGTAGATTACAAGTAAAAAAAATGGCAAGATGAATGTTTTCAACATGAATACCACCTTTTTAATTATTTAAACTCCAAGCAAATAATTAAGACTGATGGGTCATTTAAAATATGGTAGTGCCGGGGCCAAGGATTTAGCTCAGTAGTTCCGTCACCTGCCTCGAAAGCACAAGGTCCTGAGTTTGATCCTGGTACCAAAAAAACAAAAACAAAAATAGGGCCCGGGATTTAGCTCAGTGGTTTTGCCGCCTGCTTCACAAGCGCAAGGACCCGAGTTCAATCCCCAGTACCAAAAAATAAAATAAAATATGATAGTGCCTCAATACTAATTTCCAAGGTTATTTTTGTTTTGAGTTTGTTTACAGCTATTCAGACTCATCTCTTGGCTTATTGGAACAGTAGAAAGTGTATTATGAAGACCACCCAAATAAAATTTTTCCATATACTTGATAGTGTTTTAAAAAGGTGTCATTGGTACTGGAACAAAGGCCTGAAAAGACTCCTAGTTCAGGCCCAGCTTTGGGGCACAGTGCCCTCGGGGCTCAGGCCCCTGCCAGGACCAAGTGCAACCCCCACACAGTGCACAGGACAGAGGCAAGCGTCAAACTCTCTCCAGGTTCTGTGCAGCACTTTCCAGTTTGATCCGCCGCTCAAGGACTCAATCTTTGCAGTTTTTGAGGCAAGTCTACGTGAAACATGTAGAGGCAACAAACACTGAACCATGAGTGCCAAGCCAGGTTATTATAGCTTTACCCCTAACCAAATGGTCTAATACACACCGAGTAACCAAACCATAACAACTCAACAATGATTAGAAGTTCAAAAGAAAAGAAAAAAAAAAGTTCAAAAGATTGGGTAGAATATTAAATACATCTTACAAGTTACCGAATTAAATTTCAGTTCAATCTCTCCTTTTTTGTCCAAAGCTCAAGAAAATGGTGAGTTTCTGCAAGAGGGTTACTAATACCAGTATTACTTTTCAGATCATCCCGTTTGTCAGTTTGGCAGATTTACCTCTGCAGCACTAGCAGGCCCAGTGGATCAACTGTGGCATTATGGCTAACAACTTCCTTCCCAAAAAAGTAGAGGGAAAAAGCTAAAGGACATTCATCCCTGAAATTTATCCCTGAGATGAGGCCTACAGGAACATTACACCTCTAGAGCTTACTTCCACACACCAGAGCCAGGGAAAGCAACATTCTAGGAAGCACTAACTACTACACTGATTACTATCACTTCACAATTTACTGGCAAATAGCAGAGCTCTGACCCTCATAAGTTAACCACACTACTCTGATGTCTTCCTGAAAGAACAACTTTAATCCATAAACATGATTTTGTTTATGTTTGGAGACAGGGTCTCACTATGTAGCCCAGGCTGGCCTTGAACTCCCAGAGATCCTCCTGCCTTAAGTCTCCCAAGTGCTGGGATTACAGGCAAGTGCAACCACACGCAGCAAACCTAATTTTTAAGAGCATTAAAAAAAAAATCTGCAATGATTTGAATAGAACCATGTCATAGTTTGAACTGAACCATGTCATCTTACAAGTTCCCCAAAAAAGCAAATGCCTCTGCATCTCATCATCAAGGGCTTGAGACTCATTTGATCTCTTTTGCAATTCTCCCCTGTACTAGAAAAGCCTCAGCCAGCATCCCAGTGCACTGAAATTAATGGAAGATTTCTCTTAGCAACAATAGCCTTCTAGAAGATTGAGCTAAGAAGTACACAAGCACTGTCTGATGAGTGAGAATGGAGTCTGGCTTCCACTGTGAGCGTTCTGTCAGGTGTGGAACATTCCCATCTGACTATCTCCACGGTGTCCAGCAAGAGGGTACTGCAAGGGAGAGAAAGCAGACGTCACAGAGAAGGACCCTGGGCAGCCCTTGCCCCGTGTCAGAGCATTCTAACAGTCACAGAAAGCAGAAAAAGTAATTTCTCAAAGGGACATATGGACCCCCTGCCCAACCCCAAACCCCCACCAAAATTAACCAGCCACAAACTTTTAGCACCTCTCAGACCGAGTGAGGCGCAAAGGGCAGTGTTTGAGACTCGCTAAGGATTCTCAAACCAGCACGATTCTGTCTTTATTGTTTCATTAAAGTATGCAAGTACTGTACCTATAAACAATGAAATCGTTTCAGTTTCTGCTTGGAAAAATGGGAGCCAATACATTCCTTCTGGGAATTCAGAGTAAGAGTTTTACAAAAACAGTATCCAGATGTGCTTAAAATTTCAGTCTGTTCTTTCTTTTGTGGAAAGTGGAAGGAGAAACAGAGTGGAAGAGACATTTTATTTAAAATTCAAAAGGTTATTAGATTTTCTTGGCTTGCACGCTTAACCCTTCTCCGCTGACAAACAAGGTAAGATCACCTGTAGCAGAACCAGTTCCATTCTTAGGCCCAGCCACCAGTGTCACCAGCCTGGCCCTTAGGAGATTTGCTCATTTCCAGAATCTCCTGAATGTCAAATGATCCCACCACACAGTGAAGAAATGCAGGTGAGGGAGGGAGGGAGCAGGAGAGTCTGAAGGCCAAAAATTCTCAAGTGAGAGTCAAGCATTTCTGCACTAAAGCAACCACCACCGCCCAGGAGATACCAAAATATTTTGTCAACACCACATCCCAGTTTAACCGGGAAGCTCTGCAGAGATCTGAAGCTTCCTCACACTGATGATTTCATTCCCAGAGTTCCTTTTAACCACAGAGAGATGTTTAAGTAGCCTGTTACAAAGCCTTCCTTCATTTTCAGAGAGGTGGATGCTGGCTCCAGGTACTGACAGTAAATGAGAGTTTTAAACAGAGCATAAATAAGGTATACAGTCAGGCGTATATGATGAATAAAAATTTAATCCTAATAATAGTTTACATTATCACAAACCAAAGTTTATATGAGCAGCTAAGCCCCCTTTCAAAGTAGAGAGCAGCTGCTGGTACGCAGAGGAAAATGGTATGTTAAAAATGTGACCTACCTTCAAGTTTGTTTAACTCCCCTGTCAACCAGGGCTTCCTTCCGCCACCTTACATTACATGGGGTGGGTGCAGGGGCAGGGGCAGGGGGGTATCCTTTCTCAAGTGTTTTTGTTTGCAAAGGTTTGGAACCACCTCAGTACTAGGAGGAAGATCTACCTCTATCTATCTGGGCAATCTTGACAAAGGCTAAAAGTCTTCCTCATCAGGACTTTGGAGGACAAAAGTGGTGACCGATCACAGGACCGTGTGTGCGTGCATGCGTGTGTGTGCGCTCATGCATGCACGCACACTCCTCCACCTCCCAGAAGTCAGAGAGACATCTGTAGGTGAACAGTCTCCTTTCCTCAGAAACAGGTAGGGCTAAGAAGCTGTGCTTATTTATACAAGATCTAAGAAAGTCACCAAGATGCCTCAGGCTTCACTTGTTCCTGAAACTGCAAACTCCCTCAAAATTTCCCTCAAAAGTCCTAACAGTGTGTACGTTGAATATATGTATTCAAGCCAGCGTGGTGACATGAGAGCCTGCAATCCTAGCACTGTGGGAGTCTGAAGCAGAAGGATTGCAAGTTTGTGTCCAGCCTGGGCAACTTAACAACTTGGTCTCAAAAATTAAAAATCAGGGAGGAGGGAGGAGACTAAGAATGTAGCTCAGTGCTAAGGCCCTCAGCTCAATCCCAGAACCACTTCCCTCCACCCAACAAAAAAGAAATCTCTGTTCGGTAGGTAATCCAGCTTTTGTTCAGAGTCCAGAGCCCCTGTCTAGAAGGGTCTGAGAGTGACTGAGATGGGTCCATGTGCCTCAGGCAGTGCCATTCAGATGGAAGACATACACCTGTTAGGCGAAAGGCACCTAAGCAATGGGTACCCTGTGGAGGGAAGTGGCCAGCTTCACATTTCCAAATTAGGACACAGGGCTACAACTCAAACCACTTGTGGAGTTAAATGTTTCTGTACCTTCAAGGGCCAGGAGCACATCAGAATAGGAGAAATGGGCCGGGGATTTAGCTCAGTGGTTCCAGTGCCTGCCTTGCAAGCACAAGGTCCCAAGTTCAATCCCTGGTAACCCCCCAAAAAAAACAAAATAGGAGAAATGGTCAATGTCATTTATCCCCTTTTCTAATTTTCACAGCTCAGAAGCCCTTTCTAAGATGTTCATACCCAGAGCCAAGAGCTTTCTTCAAAAGTGGCTGAAGTTCCAACCAGCCCAGGTTAGAAGAAGAGAGAGCCCCCAGCAATGAGCAGACTCCAAAAAAGCCACCCCTTCTGCCCTCTTCCTCATTCTTCACCTGCTCACAGCAATGAGGCCTTTGCCACAGAAGCACGTGAATGTTCATGCAATAAGTGACCACTAGTGGTAATGGGCAGACCCTCAAGTGCCCCCGAAGTATAAAGGACTGAGCAGTGTGCCCAGCTTCCTGCTGGCAGAGGACACAGGCTATACCACAGAGATGGACTGCCAAGGAGGAGATTCAGAGGTACAAGTTACACAGCCCATGCACATCTCTGTCCTTTTTGCAGATGAAGATGCTGTTTGCTCTGCTACTGCTGCAGGTGGAAGCGGTGGCTGAAAACCACCCAGTTCCTTCTGTCCAACTTGTCATCACACCTGCCTAAGCTCAGAGCTTCCAGAGGCCACGACCTCTGGAGATAAGCTCTTCTTCATCAACCAGCCTTGTCTAGCCTGTAAGCTCCTGGCCTGTTATCACAGGAAGCCACCCCTGTGGTCTCAGAGTGGATAACCTCTTCCCCAGCTGCTCACTACCACTTCCTCCACTACCACTTCCTCCTCTGCCTGGCCTGTGTCACACACCCCTCTGGAATGTCCCTCTTCTAGAGCCTTTGGGGTATTCTTCCTCCTCTGCTGTCCAGAGGATACCAGCACAAGCTTTCCCTTGTCTTCTTAAAACACACCGCTGCTTTCCTCTTTTCTCTTTGCCTGGTTCCTCAAGCCACCCTGTGTGCACTGTAAATCCAGGCTCTTCATCTTGCTAAGGATGGGTCGCCCCAGACTCCTGCTTGTGAAGGAAAGGGGTTGCTGTTAACAGGATTCTTTCAGAACTCTTCTGTCACACCCAGGCCTTCCCAAGGGACCCAGGAAGAGGCTTCTTCACCCAGAGGGAAGCCTATAAGACTGCAAACTCTTAGTAAGGGTGAAGGGCAAGGAACCAGAGCTAACTTAGGGGATTCAGTTGGGTCCCTCTCTCCACTCTCTCCAACCAGAGCTGCTATCTTCTATTTACTTCAGCTTGGGGTTCCAAGGAAGGACTTTTCTCAGAACATGGGAGGAAAAGGTGTGTATGGGGGTGTGTATGTGTTTGTCACTATTCTAACCTCTTTAGCTTTCCCAGTAGGAAGGCAGTTTGGTATAAACAAGGGAGGGGAGTCACAAAAGATTAATCAGTAGGGGCCGGGGATTTAGCTCAGTGGTTTAGCCGCCTGCTGCACAAGGGCAAGGACCCGAGTTCGATCCCCGGTACCAAAAAAAAAAAAAAAAGAAGATGAATCAGTCATACAATTACCACACGCAGTTATTATGTCAAACTATTGGGAGGGGGCGGTTTGAACCCAAGGCTAGGCACAGTGGTAGTGCGGCGCCTTCTGCCTACAGCATCCTCATCTGCTGCAAAAGGGACAGAAATGTGCAGATCCACAGCTTATACTTCTCTATGCTAGGGACCCACTCTACTACTAAGCTACACTACCAAACCTGAAATCATTTACTTCTGATCAATTTTTACCTGCAGCTGCCTGTCCCGTCCCTGCCACCACCCACAGTAATCCAAATCCTCTCCAAACCTAACAGTTGCTGACAGAAAGACCCACATCTCCAGGACTGTCAACATCCCAGATGTGACTCAGAGCTCAAGGGAAATCCGAGGCAGTGCCCTTGTTTATGGATTCATGATTGATTGATTGATTGATTGGGCCCTAAAAGCTTCTAGCCCAGAAATCTAACTGGCTTAAAATCAATCATTAACAGTAGTCTAGATGTTAAAAACTGGGAGACCACAGGCAAATTAGTGACACAAACAGAATTCCTATGATTCAACTATTTTCATAATATGCTCCTAAGTCAGAGAAACTCAATTGATAATTCTTTTTTTTTTTTTTGGTACCGGGGACCTTCCACTTTCGAAGCAGGCTGTGGAACCACTGAGCTAAATCCCCAGCTGATAATTCTTATTTTAAATTCATTCACTTAAACATCTTCTCTAACACTCTCCACTAAGCAACATTTCATCTATACCTCGCTTTAATACTACTAGACTTAACAGTACTAAAAATACTCTGAAGGTAAATCAGGTGAAAAGATTCAGTTCTTCTCTAATAAATCCAGAATAAAACAAGTATAAGGAACCACTAAATAGCGAACACAAAATCTAGTATTTTTAGAATGTGGAAAAACAGTGCACATGTTCTGCTGACAACAAAGGACCATGACCAATCAGCATGCAGCTACTATGTAGCCAGGTGTGGAGCTGAATGTTTTAATGACATATCTCTCTCAAGTCTCAAAACAACTTGGGGAGATGAACCTTTATTAACCCATTTTACGGATGAAGAAATAGACTCAGAGAGCCTAACACTCTCACATAATAAATTCTGTGTCTTCTTTTTCCTGTAAAACTTTGTGTGGAGATTTCCAAAGGTCACAATAAATGGTAACAAATGATACAGCTGGGATTTGTGGGCCAGACCTGCCC
Organism: Heterocephalus glaber; assembly: GCF_000247695.1. Next base: position 168,358 of record NW_004624822.1, on the reverse strand, counting down.
TCTTCTCAAAACACAGCTCTTCCCAGTAAATTGGAGCAGTCATTACAGAGGGCAAGCTGGTAAACATGTAATAAGAGTAACAAACCCTTTGACCCAGTAATTCCACTTTGGGGAATACATGCCAAGGAAATGAACCAAAATGACAAGGGGGATATGCAGGGAAACAATCTGTATGTAGATGTTCATACCACCATTACAGCAGCAATAACCTGGAATTGGCCAAAATGAATCCAAGGACAGGGCTGGCAAAATGGGGGCAAGGGACATACAACATGAAAATATCACCAGGTGTGATGGCGCATGCCTGTAATCCCAGCACTCAAGAGGCAGGAGGATCTTGAGTTGGAGGCCAGCCTGGGCTACATAGTGAGACCCTACCTCAAAAAAAAAAAAAAATATATATATGGCCACTAAACGTGACAGGTTTATGAACTACATCGATTGTTGGAAATACCTTTGGAAAACAGATTTAAGTAAAAAATAACCATAAATAAAATCAAGTTATTACAACTCTGCAGCAAGATGTGCTTATATTCAAAAGTAGAAAAAACTGATGTTTAAGGCTCATTTAGCTCTTTTTCTTTTTTGTGTTGTTCTTTTTTGTTTCTCTTATTAGGTTGAAGTTACCAATCTGTAAAAGCAACACAAGGAAACCCTCCTAAAAGATGCCATGATTGGGCCGAGGATTTAGCTCACCTGCCCCGAAAGCGCAAGGACTGGAGTGCTTTCCAGGTACCAAAAAAAAAAAAGGCCATGATTAAACTGGGAGTGGCAGCACACGCCGTTAATCCCAGCATCCTGGGAGGCCAAGGCAGGAGGGTCATGGCTGGAGCTCAGTGTGGGAAACTTAATTTAGCAAGACCTTGTTTTAAAAAGTAAAAGAAAGGTTGGAGATGGAGCTTAGTACAAAGGCCTTGGGTTCAATCTCCAGTACTGCCCCTACCAAAGTGCACTCATTTAGAATAAAGTCCACAGGCTGGGAATGTAGCTCAGAGGCAGAGGCTTCCCTATCATGTGTCAGGCTCTGGATTCAATCCCCAGCACTGCAAAATACAATTTAAAACCGGGGAAATAACTAAAAACAAAGGAAGAGTTACACTAACTTTGGGGCTGTCATATAAATCCTATTCTCAAATCAGATTAACAGAAAATTCCTTAGTTAGAAGCCCTTAGCTCATGAAATTTGTTACTACTGAGGAAATTTATTTATGAACAAATACCTTTACAAATTAGTAATTATTTCTGCCACCATTTGGTTTATACTAATAAAAGTCCACACTCCGAGACACTTTCTTACAGCACATTTGGGAAAGGAATCCTCATGGAGATAACAAACCCACAGGCTCAGGGAGGAGGTTGAGTGGCTGAACACAAGCCAAGATGGAAACTGCATGCTCAGGGCCTCAGGTGGGAAGTTAATGCCAAACTGCCACTTTCACAGGGACAAGATAGGCCCACTGAAGGTTTTTATCTACCGGGTCCCTGGAGGGGGGAAGCCACACACTCCCCTATGCCCTCTGGCCAGGGCTCCTCTGGACCCTGCAGTGGCCTCCTGAATATCCTGTCACAGCAGAGGAACAAAGCACAGTTAAACAGCATCCCAACTAACCTCCACATCTCAGGGGAAGAACTGAGCCAAAGACGAGTGCTACCACAGAGAGGAAAAAGTCGCTTTCTCCACTCAGCTGGACTGTCCTCTGCCTGGGCAGGCTCTGGGTCAGTCTTCATTCCAAGGTAACTTTTTCTCTGTACTGAGCAACCCACACTGCCAAGCCCTGCCCGTGTTCCCGTTTTCAATTGTGTGTGGCATGCCTTGCCATTACTGTCCTTCGAGTATCAAGAACCATGGAGGGCCAGGGATTTAGCTCAGTGGTTTCACCGCCTGTTGTGCAAGCGCAGGGACCTGAGATCGATCCCCAGTACCAAAAAAAATAAAAATAAAATAAAAGAACCATCGAGCTCTCTGTGCATCCAGCTCAGAGCCAAAGCCCCACCCTGTCACAATGTCCTTTCTAAAGGTGACCTGTCCAGTCAGGCAGCCTCCAGCCACTGCCTCCAGCCTCCTGCGGCTACTTGAGTAAAATTACAAATCCAGTTACTCAACTGTGCTAGCGAAATTTCAAATGCCCAGTGGCTCACCACTGCCAAACTAAACAGCAAAGGGAGGGCAAGCCCATCATCACAGAAAGTCCAACTGGGCATTACTAAACTAGACTTAGCAACTGCCCACACTTGCCTCTGCAATTCCAGGTAACCTTTTCTCACAGCTGGACAACTCTTCCCAGCTGTCACTAGGCAGTGTATGTTACCTCATGTGGCACATAACTCACTTTCTTTTGGGCAATTATTTTTTCATTTACAAACTAAAACAGACATTTTTGGGCATATAATTCCAGAAGTTTAAACACATAGATGTGCTCACCCACTTCCACAATCGGCATACAGAACAGTTCCGTCAGCCCCTCAAATTCCCTTTGCATCTGAACTCTCCCCCCATAGCCCCACCCCCCCAAAGCCCTGCCAACCAGAGCTGGCAGCTTTTGTAAAAGCTCAGATTCCTGGCCTTCCCCTGGAAATCCCACTTAAGCAGGTCTGGTGTAAGGGCCAGAATCTCCTCCTCAACCCTAGGAATGCTCCTCATGAGGCTATGGTACTCAGCCAGGTGTGGGAACCTTTGGGGTAGATGCCTAATCGGAGTTTCAGTGATTTGCAAAGTGCTACCTGGTCTCTCAGCTCATTCTCTGTCCACTGCCATCCCTTGTCGCACATGGCAGACAGTCCTCTTAGGTTGGTGCTTGGAAGGCAGGGCAAGCCCGACTGCTCCGGGCATGGGCGGGGCAAAAACTCTGCTGCTCTGGTTTCTGGCATGGAGAAGCCTCCCCAAATCACATGGCTCCCACCTTAATCCCTTCCTGGCTCTTTGTGCCATGGAATCCTCATCTGGAGAAAAAAGGAGCCACATCAGAAATAATCACCTAGCTCCAGCCTGCCAGGAAGTGATGACTGAGATAACATGATCACCCACTGGGCAGGAAGATCCAGGGTCCCTGGTTACATTATCACAACACAGATCTTTCTATGGAACTCTCCTCAACCTATTTACTGGATGGATGCAGGAGATCAGGATTCAAATTACAATTAAACTGCAGATTTCTTTTTTTTTTTTTCGAGACAGGGTCTCACTAGGTAGGTAGTCCAGGCTGTCCTCAAACTCACACCAATCCTCCTGCCTCAGCCTCCCAAGTGCTGGGATTACAGACATGTGCCACCATACCTGGCTAAATTGTAGACTTTTAAAAAACAAAATATACAAACTTTTTCCCTCCTAAATTCATACAATCCCAAAGGCAAGGTACCAAAGTCCATTTTTAAAGGGGAATTCAGCACCATCTCAGAAAACCTCTATTCAGAAAGACCCCAGGACAAGGGCCCAAACTTAAGTTCCGCCTGCCTTGATGAGGATTCCTGGAAAACAATGGAAAGTTTAAGATGGTCAAAGAAAGCATGGCTAACAGAAGAAACACTATCATCTAAAATCACATGTTTATTTAGCCCCACCAAACCAGAGAGGGAAGATTGTTGGGGGGGGGGGGAGTGGCTGCTTAATCAACTACAAATGCATTCATTACTATGCTATTCACCATGGCTTTCCTGAAATCAGACACTTTTGCCCCTAGACCATAAGATTGAAGCGATTTGAAATGAAAATATTTCCTGTCCACTGCTTGCCAGTTTCTAGCCCCAGAGTGATATAACAGATGACATCCAGTACAATAAATGCTTTTATTAACCATAAATTTGAGACTGCTTTAGGGATTTGAAGTGTTGGGTTTCATGCTGAAAAAATGTGATGTTATCCACAGACCATCAGTGAGTAACAAAAACAGAGGTGCAGGTTAGGTGGCTTTGATCAAGTTAAGGAGGGAAAATCATCTTTGCATTTAAAATATTATCTGCATTCAGGGTAGATCTTCAAGGAACCACAACAATTTAATCGTCCATCCTAAAAAGTTTAGTGGCAATTCTTCCCGAGTGCAGATTTATAGAGCCAGCAGCTTCTGTTAAACAGAAAGGAAGTTGAAAAGTGTTATGAGCCTAAGTGAGCTAAAAATTTCAAATACTAAGGTGCAACCCCCTAAATCAACCTCAGTCCTATTGACATTCTGGGCCAGATAATTCTTGTGGACTTTAAGATGTTTAGGAGCATCACTAGGACATACCCACTAAGTGCCAGTAGCACCTCACTCCTGTTGTGGCAACCAAAAATGTCTCCAGAAATTCCCCAAATCACTCCCAATAAAATACCTCTGCTCTAACTCAAACTCTAGGCTTGTTTAACAAATGCTGCCGGATTTTTCTTCATCCAAAGAAAATGTCAAGCCTGGGGGAATTGGGCAGCCTCAGCACTCTGCTCCCAACGCCTCCCTCTACCCAGAAGGGTTAATTCCAAGTTATTTCTGAAATTAAAAACACCCTTTATTCCCTCTCCCACCAAAACTGAGGCTAGTGTAGCCATGGAAACAGGAAAACTAATCCCTCTCCCCCCTCTCTCTCTCTGCTGTAACCAGAGCAAACTAGGCCCAGCAAAAGCAAGTCGCCACCCCCAGAGCACCCCCTTGCCAGCCAGCCTTTGTGTTGGGGCGCATTCCAGCATGGGAGCCCCAGCCTGATGGGGTGGGCTGCACCCTATCCCCGCCAGCATCCAAATCACGGCTTTCTGGCCTTTCACTGTCAGGCCACAGAGAAGAGCAAGGCCTTGGTGCCAGAAAAGAAAATGAAAAGCAAAGCTGAAACTCTGCAGTCCATTCTCTGGCTGCTGAATGTCCCACTATTGCATCTCAGCGTGACATTTCACGGCCAGCAGGGGCGGAGGCCCAGTCCTGAAAGCCGAACAAATGCAGGGCACACAGGCCCGCTTGCACCCTAGCAGTCTCCCTGGACTTATGAATAAAAGATGGAAGTTTTGTCTGTCGTTTCCCTGGTACCCTGTAAGAATAACAACTTGTTGCTTTTTGACATTTTAACTTACTTTGAAAAATGACCAATATTAACTTTACATCTCTTGGCCCTTAAATCTGGCTTTGGGGCAAATAAAAGAAAGGCCATATAATTAGATAGAAGATAGTAATTCAAGTTAAACTAATGAAACTGTAAGGGACTCTAATAAAATAATTTAGGCAACATACAATCAGAACTAAAAGGCTGGAAACTGACTTTGAGGACGTGTTTTGAGTGAAGTGGGCTTTGCTGGAAATAAAGTCCAATGTTTTCTTAGCACAAAGGAAAGAAATAGCTGGATTTTGGTGTGAGGAAGCACTCAACCGTAAACCTGCCACGGCCAAATAGAGGTTTTTTAATAGGAACTCATTCCCAATCACTGAGGGCCACATGAACAACTGTTTGCAACAAGCCCCTGTGAATAGCAAAAGCATTGAGAAGCAGTGCCCCTGATTTTCTAAGAACATAGTTGATTTCAAACAGTCTTCAAAGAAAAAGCTTATTATAGGATATCACAAATGACACCCTGCACTTTCTTTATACCCTCAATAAAATAAAAAAGGAGACATAAGGTGAAACTGCATTTTTTTTTTGTATCAGGGATCGAACTTGGGTCCTTGTGCTTGCGCAGCAGGCGGTGAAGCCACTGAGCTAAATCCCCCGCCCTGAAACTGCATTTTTTTTAAAGACAGCATAAGACTAAACTGCATTCACTATAAAGAAAGATCTCTATGTGTAACAATTTCAAGCAGAAAAATCAAATTTTACTTATGGCTAAAAGTGCATCTGTATTTGATCCCCATTTATAGCTAAAAGGCAATGCTGTCATAATACCACCTTTAAAAGCATCTTGCCAAAATATTTAACTCGACCCTATCAAGAGGAAACAATCCAAAATGCAAACTGTAGGACTGTCTGGACAAGTGACCTGGACTCTTCAGACTATGGAGGTCATGAAGGACCAATGAACTGCTTCCCCTAGAGGAGAGGAGAATAAAGTGACAGGGCATCTAAAAGCAGTGATCCCTCCCGGATCATACTGGAATGTGATTCAAGACGCAGGCCTATTCAGATGGACATCTGAAAGACAACTGAGGTAAATGTGGTTAAATGTTAACAGAAGATTCTAGCCAGTGGTGGCCAACCCATGGCACTCAGGCAACTGGCTGCTGTTACCACTGACAGCTCTAAAAGGTTCCTCAACACCAGAAGTCTAGGCCAAGGGGAAATAAGTGTTTGTTTTACTGGTCTTTTACAATGGGGGGGGGGGATGGGGATCGAACTCAGGACCTTCCACTTTTGAGGCAGGCACGACGCCACTGAGCTAAATCCCCAACCCTGGCCTTTTCCACTTTTGAAATTTTTCAAAATACAAAGCATGAAAGAGCACAGTAATAAGAACACCCCAGTAGAGAACTGGCTGCCTACTGGGGTGGGGAGGCTTACAGCCACTTCATCCTTCCATTTAGCAGTAAATTCAAACTGTGTTCCTGATATTTAAAAGGGGAAATTATATAATCCTAATGCAGACTAGACTCAAAAGCTGTTAAAAGTAGATTTAGAAAAACAATGTGAGTTCTAATGACCACTTAGCTGGGGGGCGGGGGTTGCACACAACAGACATTGAAGATCTTCGTGCTTCTGCTCTTAAAAGTCGCAGGTCCCTTGGCATGCCTTTCCCTACAGCTCTTCTCCGGCAATTTATCACTGTCCCTTTCTTATCAGAATTCTACTTATTTTAAAACTTTAGAACCTCTCTGCCTTCCGCCCAATCTCTCCGTCATTATCCCCCCATCCTTTTTTAATGAGATAAAAGCAATGACTGCACTAGTCTTGACCAACTGGAAAACTATGAACTTTTTAAAAAAAAGTATGATCCTTTAAGTAAAAGGGAGCTCATAGATAGATGGGAAATGTGCTGAAGTGAAAAGGTGTGGGAGGCAGAATTTCTGTTTCTCAATGACTTCAAAACCCAGGGAGAATAACGAGGGGCAGCACGACCAGAGCAGCCTGAAAAAGGTCTGGGCGATGGCCACCCTGGGCACCCTGCACCCTGTGAACAACCCACAGCTCCTGAGGCCCTGAACCAGCCTTCAGCCAGCTCAACCAGATGTTGCATTTTCTCTGCTTCATTCTGGTAAGACTCCATGACCTCGTTCTCAAATTAAAAGGGCAATGGCATTTTTTTAAACCACAGGAGCTATCTTTAGTGAAGCCTTCTAAGGATTTCATTAATTCATAGCCAGCCAACCAGGACTTTTCCCACAGTCTCCCACAAAAAAGCCCGGGAAGTCACTGATTGCTTGGCTGGATCTGAATATGAGCAAAAGTAAGATCAGAAATATCTAGTTCCTCCCACAGGGAGGCAAGGCATGAAAATCAAAGCCTAGCAAAAGCTCATTACCACAGCTGGCCAGCAAATCCACAGCCCTGGACAGAAGGCAGAGAGCACCTCTGAGTCTGGACAGACCTTCATGTGACTTCAGAAAATGAAATGCATTCACAATTGGGGGAAATGGAAACAGGACAGAGAAAATGAAAGAAAAACGAGGTTTGTACCTATGTTAAAAAGACAAGAAAGTCTTCATACAAAGTGAGAGCTGATGCCAAGGAGTGAGATGCATTTCACTCACATCATTTTGGAAAGTTCAAACCAGGATGCTCAGCGCTCACTCAAAACATTTTACTTTTTTCTCCTCCACAGTGCAGGGAAACAGAGTCCAAATACCCCCTCCCCCCAATAATGATCCTGCAGGGTATGGCTCCCAAGCATACACACCCCCACTCAATCCCTGAAGGTGCAGGGGAGTCCCCAGCCTATAGCCAGTATGAGGCAACCAGCAAGGGTGCCAGTGATCTGTGGTGTTAATGAATTGAACATATTTTTATGCTGCTCTGGATACCCAAAGCCACATGATTAACCAACACAGAAAACACAAACTATTCAGACGAAATTGTTATTACAATACTCAACATCCACATCCCCTTCTCAAAAGCCACTGGGGAGCAGCCACTTGCAAGAAGCCATCCTTACCACCCATTTTATCCCCATTTTAACTTCCTGAAGAGCATTCAGCCACTCGACATGACATGAATAGCGAGTCCACTATGGGCCAGGCTCTGTTCTAGAGATGGAGAAGGGAACAAAACAGGTAAAATTCCCATCTTTGTGGAGCTGACCCTGCAATGGAGGAGATGGAGAAACAAGAAAATATGACGTATCCCTCATGGTTAAAGTTCTGCAGGAACTGCGGCCTGCCTTGCAAGTGCAAGGACCCGAGTTCAATCTCCAGTACCAAAAAAAAAGTTCTGCAGGAAAAGAAAGTGAGGAAAAGGGGACAGAGAGAGCAGTGAGGTGCTACCTTCAACAGGGTGGTCACACCTGGTAGTTTGTTATCCTTTTTGTCTCTTCTGCTTAAACTTAAGCTCATACCTATCGTACAGGAAGCACCAATGCTCACTGAATGAATGAATGAATGAATGGCCACTGAGGGTCAAATCAAGCCATCACCTGCTGGAGAGAGGGGCCTATGGGGCAAATTCAAGGCGCCCTGCTGTCTGCACCAACCTGCAGCTCTGCCCACATCTTGCTTGCTGCCCCAAGTGTCCCCACCTCCTGGTTCCACTCACTGGCAGGCCTTGCTCAAAGCTCCCTTGGTAAGACCTGCCTTGCTCCTGCCATTTCCATCCCTCCCTCTAAGCCTCCCAGAAACATTCAAATCTGATTTCTTCACAAATAAGTCTCATTTCTGTTTCTTCTTCACTGCATCACTGCAAACATGGCTGGAAGCATTCTAAATCTGGAGGATCAGGTTGAGCAGCCTTTATTAAATGCAGGCTTTTTTGTAGCACAGGTAAAATTCCCATGCAGCGAGGCCTCAGAGAGAGGGGTGGGCTTCCTCCAAAGCACGGGAAACAGAACAAGAAGCCAGAGTTTCTGGGAACCAACTAAAACAGGGGCTAAAAAGCCAGAGTTCCCAAAGTGGCCTCCAAGCAGGGCTCAGGCATTCACTTGTCATTAAACTGCTTTCACAGGGGCAATTGTAGGATGAGGAGCAACAGGAAGCATGGTTTGTGTTTCTCTGGGAACAAAGGGAGGTGTGGAGAGAGGACAGGGATTCTGGATCCCTCCTGCACCTCCCTGTGGTCCCAACCGCTGTTCCTCTGGTGGGCTGTGTCCAACTGTCTGTCTTTTCCCTGGGTCAAGTCACCATGACTGGATGCAGAGCATCTGCTCCAAAAACTCATCCCTTGCCTCGTTCCAAGTAAGCCCTTTAGAGCCTGGGATACTGCACACTTAACAATAAACCCTAAGCTGTGCGAGCCAGTGTCCCGCCCAGAGCAAATGTGCACAAGGCAGAGGAAGGAGGCTATAAACTGTCACTCAGCAGGGACCACGCTCAGGCTGACGGCCCTACATTTGGTCTGCATCACACTGCATTTTCCTCAGACAAAAGGGGGGCTGTTTTAGGAGAGGAGAAACCAGAAATCACCTGAACAGAATAAAACCCCAGCAAGAGGGTTTCTAAGCCATATGGCCTGTCTTGGGGAAATGTACCTTTTCATTCCCAGGAAACTCTCCCTTAACCTACCAACCCTCCCTCTCTGGAATACAACAGAAATCTGGAACCACAGCCAGGGCTTTTATAGGGATGTGGGGTGGGGGTGAGGGGGGCAGGGCACTTGAAAAACTCCTAAGGACATAAAGTCCTTCTGCTGGGGGGGGGGGTGCTGTGGATCAAACCCAAGGCCTCACACACACTACACAGGCGCTACAGCCCCAGCCCTACCTTCTAAATCTGAAAACAAGTTCCATTTAAATCTTAATCCCTAGTGATTTCAAAAGGATTCATTAAAAATATTTAATATGTGTAATTACACATCCATCCAAACATTTTAATTAGTGTTATCGATTTCCATTCACTTTTTAGAGTTGAGACTATGGCTTTTCTGGTAAGTTCAAACTAGCTTCCTTACGATGCAGTGATTTTAATGAAAAGCCTCATGATTAATGTCAATTAGATCAGGTTTGGAATGAAGAAAGGTACAATAAAATTACAGTGTGGCAAGCTTCCAATAATACTGCCAGCTATTGCCCTTTTGACTCATAAGGTACCAGCCATATGTAAATAGGACATCTTGCCATTAGGTTCACTATGAAGCAAATGCTTTGTAAATACCCACAGTAGATAGTTTACGTTTATGCTATTAAGTCAGAAAACTTATAGGCAACTTCCGTTTCAGAAGAGAATTACTTGTGTGTTCACATCACATCTTTATTTTCTCATCCACCCCGTGATTTGTTGAGGACAGCTGGTACCTATTAAGTCTCCCTTTAAATGCTGTAGCCTTAATTAGCTACATCCACCTTCCCCCAACATTTCCAAACAAGGAACCAAAGAAAGGGCAAGCTGGTTTTTTATCATAGATACTTTGAACAATGAAGTTGTAAATGTTAAAATAATAGTCTCTATTAGAGAGGAACTAGTTATTCCTTTTTAAGGCTCCTTCAAAAAAAGTGAGAGTTTCAATGTTCAGCCTTGGTTACATAGGTAACTTTTAAAATTGTTCACTTTTTACTTTCCTGCCTGGTATTATTAATTAAACCTCTTAAAATATTACTTGAGGAGCCAGGTGTGGTGGTGCATGCCTATAATCCCAGCACTCAGGAGGCTGAAGCAGGAGGATCCACTGCAAGTTTGAGACCAACATGAGGTACATAGTGAGTTTAAGGCCAGCCTGAACTACATAGTAAGACCCTGTCTCCAAAAAAAAATTACTTGGGAAGGAAGGAGGGAGTCCCTCCAGAGATAATCTTGGTATTATTCCAGCTATGAACTTCTTGGTGATGTACAGAATCTGAAGGAAAATCAACCCAGCATGGTTTTCTATGAATAGACATCGTGTCGTTCCCAGACACCAAAGTGTTCAATTCACACAAAGAAATCTTGTCGGTCCAGTTGCTTTACCTGCCTTAAGTAGATAAAACACAAACTGATTTAATTTTTAATTTTAGGCTTCCCTTCTTTATAAAACACAAAAAAGTACCCATGTATGCATTCAGAACTTCAAGTGTAAATTTTATCCATAGGGTAAATTTTGAGCAAGATAAGGAGCCACCTCCAAGATTTTCTCCCTTGGATTTGTATTTTCTGGATGCTTGCCCCGCCCCAGCTAGCTTTCAACTGCAGTAAGACTATCTGTTTCAATAGGATGTGATCACTCTGGGGCTTGGGTCTTTTCAATCAGCTGGTGGCCCTGCCGGGTTTGGAGTGGCAGAGGGGAAGTGGCCTGTGGTTAAACAGAGGAAATACCAAGGCATTTTAACAGAGCAAATAGTCTCTTTACTTCCCACCGAGAAGAGCTTCAAAGCCCTGGGCCCAAGGAGACGAAGTGTTACTGGGCCATCAGTCACCTAATTGTGCGTCAGGTCCATTCAGGGCGTCCCAGCAGCCAAGACAAACACTGCCCAGGAGGACCATGCCTCCCACTGGCTGGGCAAGTCTGGCCGGCTGGAGATGGGCCCATGGCACCAGCACACACAGCCCCAGGGCTTCCTGAGGGCAGGAGACCCCCTACTTTTGGTGGAGATGCAAAGAGGAAAAGGTCTGGCTGCCATGGTGATGAGAGGTCTGCTCCAAGGGTGCTGCCCCACCCCAGCCCATCAAGCTTCGGTGGGTACCTGAGCCCCTACCTCACTTAATACTCACAAACGAGGGTGGGACCCAAGCCCCCAGAAGCCTGAAAACCCATCCATCATAGGCAGGTGCAAGGAGGCCTCGGGGAATGAAAGGGGACAATAAAACCGTTGACGGACTGGTCCCAGCAGCAGCAGACATCTGCTGGGGCTCAGTGCATGGTAAGTTCAGGGACAGAGGAGGAAAAGGGCTAGGGGGAAGGGGACGACACATTCTAGGCCAAATGAAGCATGAAAAATATCCAGCTTAAAGTAAAGGCTTAAAAAAAACACTAGCACATATTTCCTTCGTGGGGAAACTGTCCCAAGGTTTGAACTGCTCAGATTCAGATTTGGATCCTGCTCTACTTCTGCAGCACACAGTATTATTCCAGACAAACCCAGCCCCCTGGGGAGGAGCCAGGAGGAAGTGTGCGGTCCTATTCACTCCAGGACTCCTCTTCAGGCCCCAGACCATCCCCACCCAGGCCAGGGTCCTCTTCCTCTTAGCCAGCCTGACCCATTACAGATCACAGCTCTGACAAAATTTCCACTAAACTCTCCACCAAACTGATGAATTTTTTTGTTTGTTTTGGTTTTGGGGACAGGGTCTCACTATTGTAGCCCAGGCTGGCCTTGAACTCACAGCGATCCTCCTGCCTCTGCCTCCTGAGTGCTGGCATCACAGGTGTGCGCCACCACACCCAGCTCAAACTGATAGATTTTAAATGGTTAGAATGTGTCTTCTCTCCCTCTTCTGATTATGAGCCCTGTCTCCTAAAGAAATAGGTCTCGCCTATTTCTTTAGAGCATCAGAACCCTCTAAAGAACTTCCAATTCCTGGGCTCTGTCCCACTCGCCTTGAGTTTGCATCCCAACAAGCTCCCAAGGTGATTCTGACGCTGGAACCCCTGGATGTCACTTTGAAAATCCACCTTTAGAAGAAAAGTGGCACTCAGTCTCATTCACGCCGTTGTATCCCTGAATTAGTAAGTAGTACGAGCAGGGTGTGGTGGTGCACATCTGTAATCCCAACACTGCCAGGCTGAGGCACATTACCTACAGTTCAAGGCCAGCCTGAGCTACACAGTGAGTGCAGGGCCAGTCTGAACTACATAGGGAGACCTTATCTCAAAAAAAATCAAAAAGAAAAAAAAAGCAGGACAATCCCCCAGGCACTGCAGGGATTTGGGGATGGAGGGATAGATGGATGGAAGGATGGAAGGATGGATGGATGGTTGGATGGATGGATGGATGCAGGGGGAGGAAGGCTGCCCAAGAAAGATGGACAAAGGCCAGGAAGGGTCCAAATTAACTCAGCAAAACAAGCTGGAAGAAAGTATTATATTCCTCTTATAAAATGTCTCAGAGGGGGTCAGGGATTTAGCTTAGTGGCGCCATGCCTGCCTTGAAACTGCAAGGTCCTGAGTTCAATCCCCAGGACCAAAAAAAAAACAAACTGAAAAATGTATCAATCAAAAATGTATCAATGCAGGGCTGAATAATTTTTAACCAAGAATTCTGCAAGGGACACAGAGCATCTGTATGTAAGACAGATGACACGGCCACCGAACAGGCAGACCAGATATGGGCTTGGGATCCAAGAGCTGCAAGTGAATGAACACGCATCCAATTCACAATCAAATAAACATGCCTGGGCCCACAGCCAAGCACAATTCTTGGACTGGACTTTTATCAGGGACCTAAATTTTAACCAGCTGGAACTTTTTTTCCAAGCACCACCCTATTCCAAATCCTACCTTTTGAAATGAAATATTTGCCTTAAATGGGAAGCTTGTACTTCACTGCAAAGAGGATGCCAGCATTCTGCTTCTTGGATTGTTGAAGGTTCAGCTTTTTGGGGGGTTAGAAATTATATTTCAGACATAACAGACCAGAGGTGCACCCCATTTTAGGTAAGGAGGCAAGAAATGTCCCTTCCTCCCCCACTACAGGAAAAGCCACTAACTAAAAATCTGTGGGAGTGGATTCCTAACTCCTTGCTCCATAAATAGGCTTCTCAGCCAGACAAGGTTGTCTCAGAAGACAAGGGGGAGGCCAGGAATCTCATGGCAAGTGACTGAAATAATTAAAGTTACAAAACAAAAACATTCCGCTATCAAGAAGCAAGAGTTAAGAGCCAGTAAAAATGAGGGGGCCAGCCCCTCTGGAAATTTTACAAATTGGTACTTGAGAAAATAGAATTTGTCACTCAAAGAGCAACTTTACCTGGCAAGAGATCTTCCTTTCTAGTAGTTGAGGAAGTGTGCCCACAACTCATTTCTAAACACTGAGCTGTGTTCAAGATAGTATCAGCCTCTTAATTGCCCCACGAATAATGGGGAGGTTGTGAAACCTGACCACTTAAACCAAGCCAGCTCCTGGCTCCTCCGAGAGCAGCTCTGAAGAGTGTGTTTGCGAAGCAGCCTGGGGGATGGGGGCGGCAGCCACCTCACAAGCCCTGAGAAAAAACCCATTCCTACAGGGGCAAGGACGCCGGAACAAACGCTTCCTGGACATCAAGGGATCATTTGCAGTTGCTCTCCAGTACCCAAATCCTTCCCCTCCTCAGGGCTCACTTCTGCACCCTTCAGTAAGTCCCTCTCTTAGTTTCTGAGTGAAACTTAGACCCATGAGAAGCCCTCTCCTAGGGGTGCATTATATATAATCAGCCCTTATTCTTATGTTTGTGCAGACACAATTTGACTGTAAGCAGTCGAAGAGCTGAGGCCGACAGCTAATACTGAGCACCTGCTGTCTGATCAGGGAACCAGAACTGAATCAAATATCCAGGTCCCTGTAAGCCAACACTTACTGGAGATTGATGACAAAGCAACATCTGGACATCTTACCTAGGGAGGTGGCAGCAGGGAAGGCTTCCTGCAGGAAGGGATACTGGAGTAGAGGAGTGATGCTGAGGAGGTGTAAAGAGAAGGAACAAAGGCAGGAGCAGCGTGTGCAAAGGCCCAGTGTGGATAGGACACAGAAGCTGGGTGCTGCGACCTCCCACACACACACTTCTTAAAATCTATCACTTCATACTGGACTTGGCAGGAAGGATGCGGAGTTTAATTGGGCTCAGACAAGATGTGCCGGGCTCCAGGCTCTGAGGTCTGAAAACTAAAGACACAGAGTAAACAAATACCAGCTCCATAGTCTGGGGATTCGAGGCCCTTTATGAGAAAGTAAAGCAAAGGCACAGCAATTTGGGAGGGCTTCCCAGAAAATGTATCACTTGAGCTGTGTTTTAGGCCAAGCAGGAGGTTCTCTGGGAAGGAAAGGGCATCCCAAGAGGAGGGGAAAACACGAGTGGGCAGCTCGAAGGGTCTAAGAAGTTAGGGAGCAGGAAGGGCAACACGGGCTGAGGCTGGAAATGCGGGTATGCAGATGTGCAAAGAGGGTGGGTTGGCTGGGTCCTAGGAAGAGGCCCCCATGCTCATCCCGGAGGGGGTGAAAATGAGCCACAGAAAGGACTGCTGAGACCAAGGCTGGAGTTGCTGAGAACCCTTACATCCAGGAGAGGTGGTGGAGGAAGTTAGCGTGAGTGGGAAGAGCCTGGGAAGGCATGGGGCACCCACTCTGCAGGGGTGTGTGGGTGCAGAGCAAAACCACCAGGTTGGCCTCCAGGACACCACCATATCGAAGCACTGGCCTACAAAGCAGTCTAGGCAACTGCATGCAAATAGCAAACTGGACTGAGTCACTAGAAAACTCAGAAATGGGCCAGGGGATTCAGCTCAGTGGTGCCGCTGCCAGCCTTGAAAGCGCAAGGTCCGGAGTTCTATCCCTGTACCAAAAAAACAAAACACACACACACACACACACACACAAATTCCTCAGAAGCAAACGCTGTGATGCTGTTAGAGTTAGTCAAAAGTCAAATTCGGTCTAGGTCCAAAGTTCTAATAGGCAGCCTCAAGAAAATGTGCTACTGCCGGGCATGGTGGTGCATGCCTGCGATCCCAGCCCTCAGGAGGCTGAGTTCGAGGCCAGCATGGGCCACATAGTGAGTTCAGGGCCAGCCTAAACTACAAAGGGAGACCCTGCCTCAATCCACCTCTCAAAAAAGTAAATGTAGGGCCGGGGATTTAGCTCAGTGGTTCCGCCGCCTGCCTTCCAAGCCCAAGGACCCGATTTCGATCCCCGGAACCAAAAAAAAAAGTAAATGTTCTATCTATTAAAAATATAGAAGAGGGCCGGGGATTTGCCTCAGTGGTTTTGCCGCCTGCTGCGCAAGCGCAAGGACCCGAGTTAGATCCCCGGTACCAAAAAGTAAAAAAATATATATATATATATATAATATATATATAGAAGAATAGGGATGTTTCACTACAGTGGAACGGGGTAAGAAAATGTGATGTGTCACTCTAATGAGCGATAGGTTACAGCACTCACTAAGGGGAGCAGGTTATGTGGCCACTGGCTCTAAGCATCCAGCGGCCTAGCTCATACTTGGTTTTCTGTGCTGTTTCTCTGAATTGTGGGGCACGTCAGCTGAGGCACCAGCCTGTGCCCGCACGGGGCGTCACCTCTTACGTCTTTTCTGGCTGAGGCTGTTTAGAGCCTCGGAGAAGAGGTAGATCAACTTAGCTCAAGCAAACTACCCCATAACCATCCCATGCCTTGGGGAAACCAGGATGTCCCCATTTCCTCCCACTTTCCAGATGAAGAAACTGAGGCTCTAGGTGCCCAGGAGTGGAGCCAAGGTGAGGGCTCCCTCCTCTGGGCTTAAGGCACGAGTGCCCCGAGGCCGAGGCTGGCCAGCCCCGAAGGGAGGCGGGAGGCAGCAGGATGCAATCTCCAGGACCGCGGAGGCGGGAGCCCAGAGGCCGGCCCAGGAAGGCGGCGGCGTCCCGCACACCCCATCCCTGTGGCCTCATCGCCCGGACAGCGTCAAAGGGGCACCCGGTTCCGGAGCAGGGACTCCAAGTACACGGCAAAGTCTGGACCCCTCTCCGGCTGAGGTGACAAACTCGCTGCCCTCTGCCGCGAAAAACATTCTCAATTCGGATGGGAGGAGGAGAAAGCACCTGTGAGACCATCTAGGAGAGGGAAGCTGAACGGGGAGCAAAGCGTCTCAGGAAGTCAAGGAGCTCCAGTGGGGACGGGAGCGGGGCGACGAAGGGACCCCCAGCCCGAAGGAACAAAGCGACCCCGATAGCGGTGCAGCCGTCCCGGCGCTCCAGACCCCCGCCCCGGCCGCCCGGCTTTGCGCAACTGTCCGGAGGTCCGGGAGGGGGACCCCCAGAGCCCCCGGCCCTGTCCGGACAGCCCAGGGTCCCAGGCCAGCACGCGCAGCCCGGGGCGCCCGGAACAAAGGGCGGGCGGGCGACCCCACCGCGCCCCGCTCCCGGGAGGGCCTCCGCGGGGCCTCGTCTGCAGCACAAAGCCGGGGTCGGCCGCCCCTCACCCGGCGGGCGGCCCAGGAGGGCGGCGGCGAGATGTGCGGGCGCCCCGCGCAGCGCAGCGCTGCCCGCGCACCTGTGCGCCCCGCGCCGGCAACTCCAGACCCCGGAGGAGCCCGCGGTTCCCCCTTACCCTCCAGCCACAGGTGTCGGCGCCCCTCGCGCGGCCGGAGCCACCCGCGGCCACGGCCAGCTGCGAGCCGTTGAGACAGGCGTTGACGGTGAAGAAGACGGAGCAAAGCTGCAGCCACGGGGCCATGGCGCGCGCTCGCCCAGCCGGGCCCTTCTCCGAGCCGCGGCCGCCAGCAGCTGGGCAGCCCCGAGAGGGCGGGGGCGGCGGCCTGAGCGGGCCGCACAGAGCATGCGCCGCCGGCCCGCGCCCCGCCCCTCCCCTCTGAGACCCGCCCCCAACCTCAGTTCTGGGCTCCGGGCCCCGCCCCTCCACCCTGCCCCTCCCACCGGGCCCCGCCTCTCTGGCCACGCCCAAGCTGCTGCGGGGTCGGGCAGCTGCAGGCCCCCCAGTCACCACTATCTAAGAATTTTGTTTAAACCTGGCGTGGTGGTGCACGCCTGTAATCCCAGCATTCTGGAGGCTGAGGCAGGAAGATCGCTGAGAGTTCGCGGCCAGCCTGAACTACATGGCAAGACTATCTCAAAAAAAAGTTTTCTTTGAATTTTTTGTTATTCTGGGTTTTTTAGGGATTTTTTTTGTTTTGTTTTGGGTTATTGTTTTTTTCTTGTTTGTTTTTGAGACAGCGACTACCTGTGTAATCCGGGCTGCTCTTGAACTCTTTATGTAGCCCGAGCTGGTCCTCTGCCTCAACGTGGTGAGCGCTGGGGTTACAGGCATCCACCACCACATCCGGTTTAAGAGATTTTTGTTTTTTAATCTAAAGGATTTGTTCAGATGATATCTGCTCCACGCAAAAACTTGGAGAAACGCGATGTAATAATTTTAATAATTTAATAAGCACCTGCTGTGTGCCAAAGTCCCTTCTTGTGTCCTCCCAACCGCACAGGGAAGTGTCAGTATTATTGTTATCTCAGTTTTAGGCGAAGAAAAGGTAGTGTTAACAGGGCAGTTCAAGAAATCCTATCCATTACTGGCACCTTGGGCAAAGGACTTGTTGCCCCAGTACTTTGCCCTCCCCTGTAAACTGGAATAGCAAGAGTACGAATCCTCCTCTGGGGAGGATTCTGTTGTTTACACATAAAAGAATGGGACTAGTTGAATAAATTAAGGTACATCTAAACCATGACATAGAAGGTACCTTTTACAATTCTTTTTTTTAAAAAAAGCAGTGGAGAAACTGGCTCTGCAGAGTGAGCTTGGGCCGAGGAAAAGAGGAAAAAGCAAGATAAAAGAACTCCCTGGAGAAAGCAGGGTGGGTGGGCTATGGTGAGGAAGGCCATGATAGCCCCCTGTTACAATTCAGAAGTGCTAAGCCCCTTTTTCAAGAACACATTAAACCCTGGAATAGGGTTGGGGGTATAACTCAGTGGTAGAGCATTTTCCTAGCACTCAAAAAGCCCGGGGCTCAATCCCCAGCACCACAAACAAAATAAAGTAAGAAATTAGGTGGAGCATGGTTGTGTTTGCCCATAATCCCCAGCACCAGAGAGGCTGAGGCAGGAGGATCACTTGGAGTTCTGTCACAGGCTGGGTCTGAGGGTCCCTGAGGCTGAAATAAGGAATTTAACCTTCTCCTTTAAAATAAGTACCAAGGGAAAAAAATAAAATAAAATAAGTACCAAGGGCCGGGGATTTAGCTCAGTGGTTTCGCCGCCTGCTGCACAAGCGCAAGAACCCAAATTCGATCCCTGGTACCAAAAACTAAAATAAAATAAGTACCAAGTTCCCTGACTGTTGTCAAAGAAAAAGAATTTTCAGGACCTGTCAGTAAAAGAGGGCTGAGAAAAACTTATTAGAAGAAGACATAGGACACAGTACAGAGCAGAGAACAGGGCTCAAAGAAATGAGGCGCAATACAGCTGAGAACTGGGGATCTTTTATGTTTGGGAAGGTGGAAATCTGTAGAATTCAATAATGTATAGTCTCAATGAGCCAGAGAGGATGGCCCACCCCTAGTGAGATAATGGTCAGTTCCTATGGGAATCCCCAAAACGTTGGTCCCTTCGTGCCTGAAAGAGGACATTTACAAGTAAAAGGGAATGGGCAAACCTGTTTGCAGCTGAAAGGGAGTTGCCCAGGTTTGCTTTGGAGAAAGAAAAAAAAAGTGAATAAACTGGGCTTGTGTTCTGAAGCTGCAGGTTTTTCTTCAAGGTACAATTTTTTAAATTACGATTTCCTTGTCTCCTTTCTACCTTAGCTTTCTTTCTTCTATCCTACCTCAGTTCGGGGCCAACCTGGGCTACATAGTTCAAGACCAGCATGAACTACTCTGCAAGACCCTGTCTCAAAAATCAAAACTGGGCCAGGGGTGATGGTACACGCCTGTAGTCCCAGCACTCAGGAGACTGAGGCAGGAGGATCGCCATAAGGCCAGCCTGGGCTACATAGTGAATTGAAGGCCAGCCTGCACTATAAAGTGAGACTTTGTCTCCAAAAAATAAAGAAACTGGGACAGACACTAAATGTGTAAAGTCAAAAAATAAAATTGGGCCAGGGATTTAGCTCAGTGGTTCTACCACCTGCTTTGCAAATGCAATGTCCCAAGTTCGATCCCAGGTACCAAAAAAAAAAATTACAATAAAATAAAATGATACTTGTCAAGCTTACCCTTGTGAAATGTGTATCATCTCTGAAGAGGAAGCTGAGGCCCAAGAACCAGAGGGGCCAAAGTTACACTGCTCCCCTCAGCTGTGTACTTGCTCCCCACCACTCCACCCCTTCGCTGCCCCTCCCAGGCTAGGCCACTGGGTCCTCACTGGCATCAGCTTCCTGGGGGCTGTCTCTGCTTCTACTTCTATCCCGATATGCAATGTATTCCCTACTCTAGATCCAATGAGACCTAGAAATGTACATCAGACCACTAACTTCTAATTAAACACCTTCTGGGATGGCTTTTAGTCAAAAGTCATTTGGAATAAAATCCACAATCATCTTCTCTCCCATATCATCTCTTCTCACTCTGCCTTCATCACCCACCTTGACCCAATCTTAGGTTTTGGGGGTTTTTTTTGGTACTGGGGGTCAAACTCCAGACCTTGCACTTTTGAGGCAGGCAGGGGAACCACTGAGCTAAATCCTGGGCCCCTTGGTGGTTTTGACATAGGGCACCAAGTAATCCAAAGAAATGATATAGGGCAAGTGATCCAAATAAGGGAAATATTGTAACTCCCAACCTAATAGATTTCCAAAACTCAAGTTAGAGTTCTCTAAAATTGAAGAATGAATTCTAGGAACAATGTAGATTAAGAGTTTGAAGAATTTATTGACAGATTCCTCCTGCCTAAAGGGGGACCGGAAAGTGGGCTAGCCGGCCAACTCGCTTTTTAGAGGCATTTTATTGTACAAAGCCATGAGGTGAGGCAGGTTCAAGGTGAGACAAAACTATTAGACCCAGTGTAAAATTACAAGGTGGGCATGAAGTGAGACAAAACCATGATCAACCAGTAAGATTACAAGTGCAATCACCCAGGTATTACTGATTAAATGGGGATGGAATGGGAGAACAAGTCAGGTACCAGGAATTTCCAGAAAGGAAATGGGCTAGGGAGATTGATGTCTATTTAGAATATCAATCACTGCTATTCATCTCTAGGGGAAGCAGTATTTCTTTTCTTTTTATAATGCTAACCAGTGAATGTGCCTCAATTGTTTTTCTATGCTGAGGGCCCAGCTTTGTCTAACTCCCTTAAAAGAATTTCTTGGGGCTGAGGATTTAGCTCAGTGGTTCTGCCGCCTGCCTTGCAAGCACAAGGTCCCAAGTTCAATCCCCAGTACCAAAAAAAAAAAAAAGAAACAATTTCTAACTAACTTAGCTATCTGCCATAGTTTTGTCTCAGCAAGCCTTGGAAACCATTGATGTAGGGCATGAAGTAATCCAAATAAGGAAACTATTATAATTCCTACTAACCTGCTAGATATCTGAAACGCTGAGTTCGTGTTCTCTAAAATGGAAGAATTCAAAGAACAACAGAGGTTAAGAGTAGGAAGAATTTATTGAGAGAAAGATAGCTTCTGAGAAACAGAAGGGGGACCAGAAAGTGGGTTGCTCACACCCCCCCCCCACTTCTCAAAAGTGTTTTTATTTAGCAAAGCCATGAGATGAGGCAAGTACAAGGTGGGACAAAACCACGGTCAGCCAATAAGATTACAAGTATAGTCACTTAAGTAATATTGGTTAATGGGGATCAAATGGGGAAGCCAGTCACATAGCAAGCACAGAAGGAACAAACAAGGATTTCCCAGAAGGAATGGGCTATGGAGGTTTCATCCCCACCCAAGGGGATTGATGCCTATATAGTAAGTATATCAATCGCTGCTGTTCTTCTCCAGGGGAACAATGTGGGTGTAATACTTTTTCCTTTTTATAATGCTGACCTTCAGTGAATGTGTCTCACTTGTCATCTGTATTGACTCCTCCAGGTCCGGCCCTGTTAACCGCCTACAAGATAGCTAACTGACTTAGCTGTCTACAAAACATCACCTCTGTCCTCCAAGAAAGCAGCCTCCTCTGCATAACTCCTTGCCAGACCCAGACTCACCTCTTCTTGTCCCCAGGCCTGAGCCACACTGCTGCTAGCACAGGATTCCAGCTCTTTCCCGGCTGGCTCCACACAAGCTCCTACATCTTTGTACTTAAGCCCTCCAGAGAGGCCAGGTGGCCCCAGCTTTCTCCTTATAGAGAAAAAGGACTCGGTAATTCGGGCAGAAGTCTTGGGGTTTGGCTCCTCCGGCCACTGGGGAGCAGAGCCAGCCTGGTCTGACCTCAGAGGGTGGATGCACCTGGAAACCAGCATTACTGCCAGAGATAGGGGAATGGGGTGGGGCTCCCCACAATACCATCCACTACAAGGCTCAGGTGCACTGCCAGGTAGAAATGTTCTGTATTCCACCTCACTGCTGGGGTATTCAGAAATTCGGACAGACTCAGGGAGGGTGGGCGACACACCAACTGCTCCTGCAGAAGAGCCAGGTCCACAGAAGCCAGCACCCGGGAGTCTGTCTCCGAATGGACCTCAGGCCTGTTGGTTCAGTGCTCTGCCCACAACCCTGCAAGCAGACACACTGGCCCTACCTCTCGGGCTCATTCTGAATCCTCCACCTCCAGGAGAGGTCCTCAGAGGTCCAGGGTGCTCCAGGCTGAGAAATGGCCAGGGCCGAATGGATGTTGGAGAAAGACCGAGGAAACCCCCCTATACTGTCTCAGGCTACAGGCTCCTTACCCTGTGTGTGGAACCACTGAATGATGCACATTTGAAATTGCCAGAAGCTCAATATCTCACTGCCCTCTTAGCTGCTTCTCTGGTTAATGAGGCAGACCACGTGCCCAGGTACATACTGTCATTTTCAGTTCCCGATTTGTTGGCAAGGTGAATGCCAGGAAAGAGCAGTATCTGGATCTAGGAGAGAGGGAGAAACTTAAGGAGGGCATGTGAGTAAGAACTGTGTGAGGTGGAGTCAGGGCAGGCAGAGCCACACTCCTGCTCCCTTCATGTCCCCACATCCTCCCAAGGATGAACCCCTCTCCTCCCAGCTCGCTGTGGACCGAGCCTGCTGACAGCTGCTGAAAACTTGCTGCAGGACCTCGACAGCTTTTCTACAGGAGTAGGGAGGACACACGGAAAACCACGCTTGTCCAGCCTAGAACATGGTTCAAACCACAGCTCTCAGGAGGTGGGACTCAGAGGCCCTAGAGAGCCTAAGCATGTGTGGAGGTGGAAGGGAACCATACACACCCAAGAGTCAAACCTGGTCAGGAAATTAAGACAATAAATCTGAGTTTAGGAACATCTTTCTCAACCTGGTCTTTGCTATTGATCCTCTTCCTTTCATCTCTTTTTATCTGGATTCCTCGGAATATTTTTGGGATGGGGTTGGCTGTCCTAGAAGCTGAGCTAAAAGGAAGAGGTCAGGCCCCCACATGGCCTCCAAGGACCATGGTCTCCTCAGACTGCAGTGAGCCCAGCCGCACAGGTGACCAAAGGGTGAATGGGAAACGTCGACCATCTCATTCACTGGGGCAGGCTTCTCCATGGTCTAATCAGGATTTCAGGCTCCCTCAGTGCCTGGCACTCGGCTTGGCACACACCAGTAGTAAGAAAAGGTTACTACCTCTCCCTGTAGGAGTGAAAGTGAAAATTAAACAAGAAAAATCACCTTAAAATAAGCTGTTGATGAAATGCAAATATACAGCTCCAACCTACCAAGAACTTAACCAGGTAAGAAAGATCCTTAATTACAAATATTAGCTGGGCGTGCGGCCCAGGCCTGTAATCCCAGCACTCGGGAAGCTGAGGCAGGAGGATTGTCACGAATTGGGGCCAGCCTGAACTACATGGCAAGACCCTGTCTCAAAAAAGGAAGGAAAGAAAGAAAAGGAGAGAGAGAGAGAGAGAGAGAGAGAGA
>NW_004624822.1:129919-140617 GCF_000247695.1 Heterocephalus glaber | reverse complement strand
AATGCTAGTGTCAGAACTACCCTGAACAAAGTATGTGTGTGTGTGTGTGTGTGTGTAGTTAGTTATTTATCTCTTTTTTTTTTTTTTGGTACCGGGGATCAAACTCAGGTCCTTGCACTTGTGAGGCAGGTGGCAGAACCACTGAGCTAAATCCCCAGGGCAGTTATTTATCTTTTAAAAGTATGCTTTACCTTTATGTTTTTTAAACAGGTAAACACATGTGTTTTATGTGTCACCCCCTTGTGAACTCCTTTTTTTTTTTTTTTGCGGTACCAGAGATTGAACTCAGGACCTTGCGCTTGCAAGGCAGGCGTGGTGCCACTGAGCTAAATCCCCGGCCCCCCTTGTGAACTCCTTCCACACAGCTTTCCATGGGCTGGGGCTCCTCTCAGCTCCACTTTCTAGAGTCCTCACCCTCCTGCCAGTTAAGGCCTGGTCCACTGCCCCACTAGGGTTCCCTTTCCTTCTCTAGGGTTCAAGCTGGTATTCTGGATCCTGAGTTTCTTTCTGGGGCTTTTCTCTCATTTTAGTGCAGAAGACTGTCCAATAATTTTTTTTGTTTTTAATTTTGGAGACAGGGTCTCACTATTTAGTTCAGGCTGTCCTGGAGCTCATTGTGTAGCCCAGGCTGGCCCCGAACTCGTGACTATCCTCCTGCCTCAGCCTCCCGAGTACTGGGATTACAGATGTGTGCCACCACACTCGGCTCTCCAATAACTTCCTGAAGAGGTGTGGGAGGTAAATTTTGCGGTTCTTTGCATATCTAAAAATATATTTTTATTCATTGTCACCAGTGATTAATAATTTGTTCGGATTTGAATTTTCCATTGAAAGTAATCTTCCACTAGAAGGCACTGTGCCTTTACCCTTCAGTTCCCAAGGCTGTTACCATTTAGAAACCTGGAAGTATTTTTACTCTTGGTCCTTTGGAAGTCTTTATCTCCTCTCACTTGCTCTCTCTCTCTCTCAGCTTTAGTTTGCTCTCTTTATCCTGTTGTCCTAAATTTCATAGGAACAAGTCTCTTCATCATCGTGGCCATTCACTTTAGAGATACATGCCTTCGATTCTGCAGAGTTCTTTTGAGTACTGCAGCCCCCTGATCCTCAGAAGATCCTTCCGTGGCCCCCAGTGGATGCCCCAAACCTAAGACAACACAGAATCCTGTCTGCACCATGGTTTCCCATAGATACATGTCTGATAGTTTATAAATTAGGCACAGCAAGAGATCACCACAATAATTAAATAGAGCAATTATAACAATGAACTATAATGAAAGTTATGTGAATGGAGTCTCTCACAGTGTCACCTTCTTGTGATGCTGTAAGGTGACACTAAAGCCTACAGGAGCAAGCACGGTGGTGTAGCAGCACTCAGTGACTGACGGGAGGGTGGGAAAGCTGGCAGCATCTGGCCAAAGGGATGATTCCCACCCTCTGCAGGATGGAGCAGCATCACACTACTCAGAGCACTATGCAGTTTAACACTTGTGAACTGTTTATTTCTGGAATTTTCCATTTAATATATTTGGATTGCAGTTTGACTGTTGGTTACTAAACCCACAAAAAGCAAAACTGAAGATAAGTGAGGACAGCCACACACACACACACACACACACACACACACACACATATATAATTTTTTTGTAAACATTTTCCCTTTGCTCACTCTCTTTGCAAATCCTGAGTTGGGTGATAGGCATCCTACAGTTTATTCTCTAATCTCTACTTTCCTCTTTCTTTCCTTCTCATTTATTTATTTTTTGTTTTTTTGACAGGGAGCCTCATATGCAATTTCAGCTGGCCTTGAACTCACTATGTAGCCCAGGCTGGCCTCAAACTCATGACGATCCTTCTGCCTCACCCTCCCAAGTGCTGGGATGACAGGTGTGCAGCAAGCATAGCCTAATTTCCTTGTTCTTATCAATGATCCATGTCTCAGTTACTTCACTCCACGCTTTAGAACAAAAAGAATATGTTTATTTCAATTATGATACTTATTAATATCCAAGAGAGAAGTTCGTTCTTATTTTGTTGTTGCTCCTTTTTTTTTTTTTTTTTTTTTTTTTTGGTACGGGGAATCAAACTCAGGTCCTTGCGCTTTCGGGGCAGGCTGTGGAACCACTGAGCTAAATCCCTGGCCTCTGAATAATAGTTTCATTGAAGTTTTTTTCTCCTTCCCCCACGTGGCTTTATTCTATTTTTTTCTTTTTGAATGCTTACAATGAAAACCTCTTTTCCTGCTCTTGTAAAATCATTCCTAAGGAAATGGACCTGCTGTGTTACCTGTGTTATCAGGTTAGGACTTAAACCGGGAAATCATCACCAGAAACAAAGATCCTGCACAGGTTGTGTCCAGAGGAAGAGGCTGTCAAGCCCCTTAAATGAGATGCTGGCGATAAACAATCTTCAGGACCAACACTAACTTGTAGCCGTTTTATTCTACAAATTATCACACCTGTAATTCTTAGCACCTTGTTCATTCTCCTCCTTCCCAGTGCTTGAGAATTGAGCCTAAGGATTCAGATGCGAGGCAAGCACTCTACCACTGGGCTACATCCAGTCACCCAGTACTTTTTTTTTTTTAACGGGATCTTACTAATTCGCCCAGGTTGGCCTTAAACTTGCAATCCTCCTGCCTCAGCCTCCCAAGTAGGTGGAATAACACGCACCATCTCTCCGTTCACCTAACATTACATTGTTTTGTTTTGTTTTTTGGTACTGGGAATCGAACTCGGGCCCTTGCGCTTGCACAGCAGGCGGCGAAAACACTGAGTTAATTCCCCGGCCCCTACATTGTTTTTTTGTTTTCTCCAATACCATCGTGAATCCAAACGATATGGCTTGTGATATATATGAATACATAATCATACAGATTTGTACTTATATATTCAACAAGTATTCATTGAGTGCCCACTCTATGCTGCCGGGCGTTGTGGAAGGCACTGAAAAATTCTTGGACATGATCAGAGTCACGATGTCCTTGGCCTCCAGGAAGTGGCCTTCCAGGGCAGTGCCTAACTTAGCAGCGCTCACCTAGCGTGGCTGGCGCAACACATAGCTATTCGGAGACTACCTCGAATCCTGAGCCCAAATCTCCTCCCACACTGATTCAAACTCTGGAGTACAAAGAGGAGCCAGGGAAAATAAACCACAAAAGGAAGGTGCAGGGCGCTGGGCAGGACGGCACAGGTCTGTAATCTCAGCACTCGGAGGGTGAGACAAAGGACTGCAAGTTTGGGTCCACCTGGGCAAATGGGCAATTTAGCAGCTTAAGCGAGACCGTGTCTTACAAAATAAAAAAGGGCTGCGGATGTAGCTCAGTGTGAAGGCCGCAGATTCAACCGCCAGTTCAGGGTGGGGAGCAGAGAGATGGGGCAATCAAGAACCAAGAGCCAGCTTGGGGGAAAGGAGTTTTAAGGTTCTTGCTCAGGCCCTGCCCCGCTCCATCCCAAAGCGCATGCCCAGTCCACAGGTAGCAGGCTCTATCCGTGGGCAGGCAGCGGGTACCCGGCCGCAGACGCTCTGGGGAGAAGAGGAGAGGCTTTTGGGGAGGAAGACTGTGCCTGTTTGGGGTCAGCCCTAGCGGGGAGTCCGCCCACGGCTCGACAGCGTACATACCCCGAGCAGAGGGTCGCGTCTGCAGCAGGGGCAGTCAAGCGCCCCTCGGCTGTGAACTCTGCTCTTCTAGCCCGAGGCTGCCGCGCAGGAAATTCTGTTTCTAAACCTAGGCTACATTTTGCTACAGGTGGAGCAAGTACTGGAGTAACACTGTTGCGGAGCAAGGCGTGGAGCCAGCTTCACGGGCACAGAACGGATTCCTCCTGGCGGGAGCCTCCGGGCCGCGGGTCTGGGCCGGGCAGACGAGGACTCCCCTTGGCCTCCCCGCCGCAAAAGTAGATGTATTTAAACTGGAAACCTAAAATAATTCTTCCATCGCTGCAGGATGCCATTAGGTAATGTCTCCTAATGTTTCCCAGGGACCTTCCAGGCCGGTTCATTTAATGCCTCAGTTGCGCTTTGTTCCCGACTTCCAAGCCGCTCTCGGAAGACTAGAGCCAAGTGAAGCCTGGCTGCTCCAGCCCTGCTCATGCCTTTAAAGTGTGTGCGGCGACCCAGGCCGGTGCTAAGAACGGCGGCGTGCAGCGCCACAGTGGGTTCCTCTTGTTAAAAAAAACCTGGAGCCATGTCAAGCTCATTTAAAATACAGTGTTTCTGAAATAATTTTAAGCTTACAGAAATATTACAAAAAGTTCAGAGTACTCATATACTCTCCATCTGGCTTCCTCCAATGTTAACCTCTCATATATAACTGGAGCACTATTGCTGAAATCAGAAATTTAAGATGAATATATCACTGAGTTATCAATAGATTCTTGGAATTTTACCAATCTTTCCACTAACATCCTATTAAAATTAAATATATATATATTTTTCCTTTTTTTGTACATGGGATCGAACTCAGGACGTCAGGCTTACCAGGCAGGTGCTGTGCAGCAATCCTCCTGCCTCAGCCTCCACAGTGCTGGGACTACAGGCATGCAAAACCCCGCCCCACCCCTAATGTCACTTTTTATTCCAGGTTACCAGAGTACATTTAGTTATCATTTGCCTTGGGCTCCTCTAGACTGAGACAGTTTCTCAGACCTTCCTTGTTTTTCATGCCCTTGACAGTTTTGGGGAGTACTGGTTATACATTTTGTGGGTTAGCCCTCAACTGTAGTTTGTGTAGCATTTTTCTAAGAAGTAGGCTGGGGTTATGGGGCTTGAGAGGAAGAACGAGGAGGAAAAATGCCATTATCATCACTTCGTATCAAAGGTCCACTTCTGGTTTTTTGTTTGTTTATTTGTTTTATACCAGGGATTGAACTCAGGACCTTGTGCTTGCCAGGCAGGCACAGTGACACTGAGCTAAATCCCTGGTTCTCACTACTGTTTTATCTGATTGGGATCCACTCCAGAATCCCACTTTGCATTTAGTCATCATGTTTCCTTTATCTCCTCTAATCTATAAAAGTTCCTCAATCTTTGTCTTTGATGACAATAACACTTACAGTTTTCTGGTTTTGTGTTTGTTTTTGTGTGTGTGTGTTGTTTTTTTTTTTTTGGTACCCGGGATCAAACTCCAGTCCTTGCACTTGTAAGGCAGGCAGCGCAACCACTGAGCTAAATCCCTGGATATGAGAATTTTCTTGTTCCTTTGTTTTCTTTTTGTTGTTGTTGTTTTGTTTTGTTTTTTTTTCTTTTTTGTTGTTCCTTCTTTTTCTGTAATTTTTTTTTTTCCTTTTGGTACTGGGGATTGAACTCGGGTCCTTGCACTGCTTTCTGTAATTTTTTAATTCAATTGTTTCTTTACATAGGTACGGATTCATGAATGCTTAAATTTGTGGGTTTTATTCCTATAGTGTCATTGTGTTATTGTTCAAATTGTTTCAGTTTTGGCCACTGTGATCTCCTTCAAGATCCCCTGGTGTCCTTTTGTCTTAGTTACTTTTCTTGTTCCTGAGACGAAATACCCAACACTCAAAGTTAAAGGTAGGAAGGTTTATTTGGCTCACCGTTTGTAGGGCTTTCAGTCCATAGTCGGCTGGCCCCAGGGCAGGGTGTCAGGGCAGAGGGGCACTGTGAGCAGAAGGCAGGAAGGCAGCAAAGCAGTGAAGTAGTGAGGAAGCAGCAGCAGCCTGCCTCTCCCATTTATCCCTTCCAGGCTACCCACCCTTTAAGTGGTGTCCCCCACACCCAGGGAGGGCCTTCCCATTATCCATACCCAGAGCTATGCCAACCTACTCAGTGGACTAATTCAGTAACCACACACCCTTGATCCTAGATCCCACACTCTAGATCCAGCCACCTCTGAAAAGCCCCACCTATGACCACACGAGGCTTTGGGGGACATCTAGACACAAGCCATACACCTTTGTAATGCTCCATCTTTTTTTTTCCGTATGGGGAATTGAACTCAGGACCTTGCGCTTGCCAGGCAGGCACAGTGCCACTGAGCTACATCCCCGGCTCTGCCCCATTTTTTTAAATGTACGTCCTCATCTCCTGGTACACAAGATGCCTCAGTAGGTGCAAAGTCCCTATGATGAGTGTTATCATCATGTATATCTAAAATGTACCAAGGGCTGGGGATTTAGCTCAGTGGTTCCACCGCCTGCCTCACAAGCTCAAGGACCCGAGTTTGATCCCCAGTACCAAAAAAAAGAGAAAAAAGTAACAGTAAATGTTTTGCTTCAAAAACAACTAAACAAGATGCCTCAGTATCATCTTATATTTTCCCTGTCCCAGTTCTGGAATAAACCATTTCTCTGAAGATCTATTCTTTTACTGTAGCATCGTATTTTGAAATCAAGATCTGGGCACTTGGTTTGCTCATTGCTACTGGGAGGTTTCACTCCTAGGCCCTCTCAGGAGGCAGCTAGGAAATATACACACATGTAAAATATATATACAAAACCAGTATTCCCCTCTCTATATAGATAGTATATACATTATATATACTATATATGCTCTATGTAGTATATATAATATACATGTGACAGGAGCATTTCTACACAAATTTGGGGGAAAATTATATCATAATTAAAGTATGACTGTACCTGTCTAAGGCCCAGTGTTTCCTTGCCCGAGAGCCGACTATGGCGTGTGGAAACAACTCCATTTTGCGTCTGGTCACAGCTGAGGCCTCAGTGGTTCCCTGATGCTGTGACACTCAAGGGGAAGAGTACATCAGCTGAAGACATCCTGGTTCTTTGAGAACTGAGTAGTAATAAAAAAAGAGAAAGTTTTCAGCTGGGGAGGGACAAGTTCCTTATCAGCTTAATTCATGCACCTCCTGTCCTGGAGGAGATGGACCTCCTGCCTTCATCACCTGAGATCTGCATCAATGTAGGGTCCCCACCGCACCCTAGGTCACCCGATAATTCCTCCGATTAGGGTGTGTACCCAATAATAGTGGCTAGCTCAGAGTCCTTGTCTTTGTCCACTCTGAGGCACTGACCTTTGAAATTTTGCAAGTCTCTGTTGTCTTTTTTTCTCTAGCCCTCGCAGTCCCCCTTTCTAGGCAGTCAGAGGAAATCAGCCTCCGATATGTACAGTTAAGCATCTACACACACACATATGATCATTAGTTCATGCTGATAAATTCTAATCCAACCCCATAGATTCATTCCAGCCATCCCCTTTCCTTATTTCCCACTCTTTTCTTCTATAACAAGAAATCTTAAAAAAAGAAAGAAATCTGGCTTTTATTATTACAATACATTCTGCCAGCATCATAATATTGCTGTGGACTCAGAATACCTTATCCAACCAACAACATGACATTCCCCAAATCACTGCATCTAATTAAAACTGTTTTACAGCAAGAGAATTGCAACAGGGGGTTCATGCTCACGGAATTAACTAGCCTGCTGACATGGCTCGTCCGTCCAAGGCAGCTGGGCTAATAAAAAAGTTGGGATAGTTTACTGAAGACTAAGTATGGCGTCATTTGAGAGACAGTACTCTGTGAGGATGGCTTTTGTCTTACAGGATGCAGTGAGTCTTGAATCAGAGAGCATTATGTAGTGCTCCCTCCCCCTTAGCTAGAGTAGATAGGTCTGTGAGTCAGCAGGTGCAAGTGGGAGTGTCTTCTCTCACCGCTACACTTGCTAACCCTCTTTCACAACTTTTGCATCTTTTGCCAGAAACTTTTAGTTCTCTGGCTTGGAGGTCTTAATACTCAAGGGAACCTGATAATGGTCACATTTAATTGAAAGATAAAGGCTGGTACATGCACATTTTGTGCTACTTATGCCATCAAAAAGCAATTCTCAGGCCGGGGATTTAGCTCAGTGATGCCACTGCCTGCCTCGCAAGCTCAAGGTCCTGAGTTCGATCGCCCGTACCAAAAAAAAGAGCCATTTCTCTACTGGCTGGAATGATACATCCCTGTTACATGGGGGAATTGGGTTGTTGCTCCCCAGTGGGTGCAAGGAATATGATCTCTAGAACTCAGGGCTTCTTCAGGGCACCTCTTCATATGACTAGTGTAAAAGTTCATGGAAAACTACAGTAATCAAAAGAGGCAGACGCCTGCCTCAAAAGTGCAAGGTCCCAAGTTCAATCCCCGGTACCAAAAAAAAAAAAAAAGGCAGGACAGAGTTCTGAGAATTAACGTTTGGATCTTTCCACCAGGTAGAGAACCTCAACTAGTTAAATTCTGCATTTGATCTTAACCAAAAGGCCGAGGAGTGATCAACTAGTTAAATTCTGGCTGGTGGGGGGGGGGAGAGCAAATGGGTAGTAGAATAAAAAAGTCATAGATATCAATTATGTCTTATGATCAATTAAAGGAACTGCACTCTCTTTGCCTGTTATATATGTGTGATTAATTGTCTATACCTAAGGCCATTTTATCCTTTTTCTTGCCTTTTTTTTTTTGGTACTGGGGATCGAATTCGGGACCTTGCGCTTGTGAGGCAGGCGCCGGAGCCACTGAGCTAAATCCCCGGCCCTGCCATTTTTATTTTATAGACAAATGGCTGAAGTAAATGTTGTAGTTTACTCTTTAGACAAAAGAATATTCGGTGAGATCATAACTGAATATAAGAAGCAAAGGACCCTACAGTGACTGTAGGGTGCACAAGTCTCCTCATTTTAGGGAAAACATGAGAACACCTTCATTTCTAAGGTGAACATCTGTGTCTTGTTGGGATTGTACAGAAATTTTGTTGTATCAGAGTTCAGATGCAAGCTGGGCATGGTGGTGCACACCTGCAGTCCCAGCACTGAGGCTGAGGCAGAAGGATTCCAAGTTCAAGGCCAGCCTGCACCATATAGTGAGACTCTCAAATAAACGAGAGTTCAGATATTTGTAAAAGGAAACACATGGAAGGTGAGTAGCCAAGGTAGAGTCTACTAGTTATCAATTTATTGTCTTTTGGATGCAAATTTACTCATTACCTGATATGCAAAAAACGGAGCTGGTCCCTTCACGTATTTTCCTTTGTCAGCTAGCACTGTGCTAAACTCTTGCCTGAAGAGGGCGGTGGAGAGTCACTGCAGGAGGAAGGAAGAAAACCTGGTCTGCCCTGTTCCTGCAGTGTTGCAGGCTCCTGCCGGCCCCTCCAGGGCCCAGCTCCAGCTCCAGCTCCTGCAGTGCACAGCAGCCAGTGGCCAACAACTTGTCCTGCCCATCTCTGGGGCAGTTTTGTAGCAGAATGGCTCCAATGAGAGGCATGAGCAACGTTCTCAGGCACCACCGCAGGCGGACTGTCAGCAAGTTCTGACACCGGAGTACCACAGCAGCTCCTCCACCATTCAGGAGGGGTGGCTCGGCCCTCTCTCCGGGGTCTGGATTCTGCCCTGGCAGAGGGGCTCTTGAGGTTGCGCCTTCTTTATGTTATTTCTATATTCTTGAGCATTCCTTCTACTTCTTGCTAACCTAACCCTCATTTCTCCAATCCCTTATGGTCATTAATAATTTCATATATTACACTTCCCTATTCAAATGTCTATGTGTTTTTTGTCTCCTGATTGGACCCAGGCTAGTCTGCCCCTGAAATAGGTTGGGAATCCCTGGTTCCTACCTCTGTGAGAAGCACAGAGAGAAACAAACTACTGAATAAACTATAACCCGTGTACAGTCTTTTTCCATCTCAGTCTGTTTATTTTCATTTTTGTGGTGCTGGGGATCAAACCCAGGGCCTTGTGCCTGCTAGGCACAGTGGCCCTGAGCTGTGTCCTTAGCCTTTCATGAGGGCACTGATCTCCT
Organism: Heterocephalus glaber; assembly: GCF_000247695.1. The sequence continues at coordinate 130,860 of NW_004624822.1, read as the reverse complement.
TCACGAGGGCTCGACCCTCAAGACCTAATCAGCTCCCAAAGGTCCCCCTTCCTTATGCCACCACCTTGGACATTAGGATTTCAACATACGAATCTGGGGGAAGAGACAAATATTCAACCCATGCAATAATATTGTTTTTGGTTTTTTGTTTGTTTATTTTGGGGGGAGTTTTTTTGTTATGGGAGGTCGAACTTGGGTCCTTGTGCTTGTGCAGCAGGCGGTGAAACCACTGAGCTAAATCCCCAGCCCAATAACATTGTTTTTAATGGTGGGAAAACAAATACTAGAAATAACTTTAATGTCTATCAGTAGAGAAATGGCTGAAAACATAGTATGAAATAGGCAACCTGGCACACTACAGAATGCAGCAGGTTTGTTTGAATAAGGAGCACAGAAAAATCTCTAAGGTTTGTAGTTGCGAGGGGCAAAGTATAGAATAATAAATATGACCTAATATAATTTATGAGAAACCAACAAATAAAGAACTACCAAACAAAACCATTTAATTTATGCATGTACATTTACATATATAGAAGGCCATAAGAAAAAGATTTGGAATCACTTCTCAGACTTTTGGCTAAGATCAAATGTAGTAAAAGATTTAGAAAGTTTGCATATCAAACTGAAAAAGTAGCTACATTGGAAGGGAGAGACTGGGAATGTGAGGGAAAGAGACTCAAAGGGAACTTTGATCTCTATTGTATTTATTTTTCAATATTAATGTGCTTACATATGACTTGTGTAACTGCAAATAAAAATATCAGCTGGGTGTGGTGGTACATGCCTATAATCCTAGTACTTGGCTGAGGTGGGAGGACAGCAAGTTCAGGACCAGCCTGGGCAACTTAGTGAGACCTTGTCACAAAATAAAAAGGTCTGGGCATGTAGCTCAGGACTCCCTGGCCTTAACTCCCAATACTGCTACCTATATGTATATGTAT
>NW_004624822.1:119757-129789 GCF_000247695.1 Heterocephalus glaber | reverse complement strand
ATCAATATTTTTATTTATTTATTTATTTATTTATTTATTTATTTCAATCAATATTTCAAAAAAATCAAAATGTTGACTGCATTAACTAGATCTCAAAATCCTTGAAAAGAGGACTGTGACCTATTATGGAAGCAGGTAGAAAGAGCACAGTATCAGTATCTCCTTCCTACAGAAAATTCTGGAAAATGACAAGGACCCCTCCCTCAGCCCCCAAGAATATGAGAATCTTTTTTCTAGAAGTTGCCTGCCTAAGCAAGGCTTACTGTCTGCTAATAAAATCAAATAGTACAGGGCCGGGGATTTAGCTCAGTGGTTCTGTGCCTCACAAGCACAAGGTCCTGAGTTCAATCCCTGGTACAAACAAAACAAAACAAAACAAAAAACAAGTAGTACAGAAAGTAAAGCAATAATCTGAACCTAAATTTGCAGTGAATACCAGCCATGCACCATCCACTTTCTACAATCACATTTGACTACTCCTGCTCCACCCCAGTGCATCACTGAAATGTAAAGCTCCACTTCTCCCGATGTGCAGAGCCTGCTGTGTTCTTTCCTTTGCTGAGCCACAGGATATTCCACCTGGGGAGAACACTGGTGGTGGAGAGTCCGGGGATTTCAAGGCTTTTGCTTTCTATTTCAACCATTTAATCACCGAGGTGAGCAAGGAAACAGCATTCCCACACTGAAGTTACTAAATATATTATTAAAGGCTGAGAGTATATAAAATACTTTCAAGTTTTATTGAAATTATTTTCCCCTGTGGGAAAATGAAAAGTAAAACTAGAGTCTTAGCTTTATTACATTAAAAAAAAAGGATTAAAATGATAATGAGCCAGAAACCTGACTAAGCCACCAATCAAAGACACAGACACAAATGCAATTAGTGTTTGGGGCAAGCTGCTCTGAAGATTCCTGGCTAATCCCACCATATCCAGGGTCCTCACATGGGGAGCCCCATCCCCACCAGGATGCTGGAAGGCACTTCCTGCCTCTGCTTTCTGCTTTTTGTGTTGCTCAGGTTAAGACCATGCAAAGTAAACAATGGAATTTTGCCAGGCGTCACATTCCCTTCTGGGAGGAAATTACTACACTCAGTTTTAGCTCATCTGTTTAGAATATATTTTCTAGCACTTTAATTTTTAAACCTCCAAGCCCCTTTCCTGCCTTTTAGGAAAATTACTAGTGTTTTCTAAGCTTATTGACTTAAAGCTACACCTTTTAAAGGTTTCTCTGTGACTTACAAGATACTCACAAACAGTAAAGAAATTCTCCCGAGTGAGATTTAACTTCTCTTCATTGAATGCAAACTGTGTTAGACTTCCAGAATTATGCTATTTTATAAAGATGGAAAAACTCATTATGAAGCGACATGTGTGGTACGATTCTATTTGCCCACAATGCATGGGGACTCGTGTGGCGAATTGCCAGGAAGGGTAGCAGCTTCTCAGGGTGGTAGGACTGCTGATGATTGATGTCTTTGTACTTTCCTGCATATTCTCAGTTTTGAATATTGAGAATATATTATTTGCACATTGAAAAGAATATTTTCAATTTGAAGCGACAAAAAGGTTGGGGGAGGTAAGGAATAGAATAACTGGAAAAGAAGATAATGAGAATAGGAGAGATGGGATGCCCAGCACTGACGCCATCTTTCTAAATGTTTCAGACTCAATCACTGGCCCGACCATGACTTCCAGCCGGCACCTCTGCAGGTGATGCTGGGATGGAGCCCTGGGCTTCATGCGCTCTAGGGAAGTGCTCCACCACTAAGCTACCCTACCCTCAACTCTGCAAGCACAGTCCCCACGTGGCTTTCTGTAACTGAAAATCCAATCTCACTCCCCCTACATAACTTTTTTTTTTTGGTACCGGGGATCGAACTCAGGTCCTTGCACTTGCGCAGGAGGCGGCAAAACCACTGAGCTAAATCCCCGGCCCTCACTCCCCCTACAAAAGACCTTCAGTGGCTTCCAGTCGCACTTAGCTAAAAACTCCACTTCCTCTTCCCACTTCTCGCCCTGCCCATGCTGGTCTTTATTTGCTTCTTTCTCTGGTCCCTGCCCTTTTCCCTTTTACTCACTTCACAGATTGTTCTGGAAACTCTTTGCCGCTTCAGGGCTTTGCTCCTTGGTGTTCCTTTTCCTCACTCCCTCACATGGGCAGCTTTGCTCCTTGATCTCCAGGGTGAGGTACGGAAAGTCCCTTCTAAGTATGAACATCACATGACTCTCATGCACACTTAGGGTTCAGAGTCCTGGGCTGTTAAAGAGCTTTAAGGGTAAGGGAATTTCAGAACAGACTTCTGAGGGATATCTGGAGTACAGTTATTTTTTCTCACCCCTTGCAACACAGGGTGGACCCTGCCAGGTGTGGTGACACATGTCTGTAATCTCAGCACTCAGGAGGCTGAGGCAGGAGGATCCTTGTGAGTTCAAGGCTAGTCTGATTACACAGCAAGACCTTGTCTCAAAAACAAACAAACAAACCCAAAACAAACAAAAAATACAAAGTTGACCAAGATATTTCTTAACATGTAGGTAGGTGTATTGGCTCAGAGAAGGATGGGGTTTTAGCTAGGGAGATTTTATTAAACTATTACTAAGTTAAACATAAAATATCTGTAACACATCATTCTTCCCTTTGAGACGGTATTTGGAAGCTGAGCCAGGAAGAGTTCTGAAACTTGTGTATTCAGATACTTGTCTCACATTTATTACCCAAGAACTAGTGTATCCTGGGACAGACTATCTGGACCTTATGCTTGCCAGGTAGGCTGGGACCCTTGAGCTAAATCCCTGGCCCTGTCTGGGTCCAATTTAGAGGGCCCCTTGGAAGGCACCGGAAGCATCAAGTGCTCTCTGAGCTTGCACTAAAGGCAAGTCACCGTGCAAAGTAGCCCGTTGGATGAGGATGCTAGGCCAGGGGCCGCCCAGCCTGCCCTCGAGGGCTGAGAGCCCTCAGAGGAGTTGGTCATAGGGCAGAATGGTTATTTTTATTGTCTGAGAATTTATTCCCTTCTGGTGAACATAAGCAGACATCAGGGGCAGTGATGAGCAGTGGGAGTCATTACATTTTTGGCAGCCTGTCCTCGCTGTGCTTTCTCATAGGAGCCCCTCCCTCCCTGTAGCCCCAGGGGACCTCAGTCCAGGAGGCCCTGTCTCCCCTAGATCACCTGGCTCCTCCCCTCAGGAGCTGGCCAGTCAGAGTCCTCCTCTCTCTGCACTGGGTTTCCTAACTTGGCAGAAGATGAGCCCAGTGCTGTCCAATTCCATTCTCATCAGTGAAGGAAGCCTGCGAGATAAAGGAGAAAGAGTGAAAGAGAGAGAGAGGGAAAGAGAGAGAGAAAATGAGAGAGAGAGAGAGAGAGCTAATGACAGACCTGAAGATAGAGCTCCCCAAGTCTTTCAATGGTAGGCCCTGAAAATCCCCTTCTTGCTCCAGTGAGTTGGAGCTCAGTTCTTCTCTTGCCTCAGAAAGAGACCTGGCTCATCCATAGACCTTACTTTATGTTTAGTCACTGATCCAAGTCTCAAACTAAAAAATGTGCTATTTGCAGAAAATCATCTTTGTAATTTCATAGTGAGGCCAAGCTTGGAATGTAGGTGGGCAATTACAATCTGTAGGGGGTGGGGCGTCGATAAGTCCTGGGCCAGGCCCAAAGCTGCTAGTTACCGGATGCCGTTCTGTCTCTTACCACCAGACGTCCTGCCCTCGAATACCTGATTGCACCTGGCATCTCTGATTCTGATCCAACAACCCCACGTGTGCATTCTGGGCTTCTTTTCCAGGCCTGCGCCTCCCTTCCTCACCTGTGAGGCTCCTGTTACCCTCCACCTATTTACTACTTGCTCAGACCTATAATGCACAGAGAATAATTTCAGAGCTGCTAACCCATACTGCTTCACAAAGCAAGCCAACTAACTTGAGTCCAACATTTGTGTATGGTCATTTATCTTTAGTCTGAGTTTCTAGAGCCAAAACACAGTGTGTAAACTGGGCGTGGTGGCACATACCTGTAATCCCAGGGCTCAGGGAGGCTGAGGCAGGAGGATTGCCAGGAGTTCGAGGCCAGGGTGGGCTACATGGTGAGATCCTGTCTCAAAAAAAAAAAAAAAAATTACACAGTATGCAGAAAGTTGCCTGTATTGGTTCCCCCCCTACATTTCATTTGAAATTAATGTTAATTCCATTGTTCTTGCTTATACTGAAATTTAAAGGATATTTTTCTTCCATCCCTGTAGGGGATAATTTAATTTTTTTATTTTTGAGTGTGTGAAACATTTATACAGCTCCAAGAGTCAAACTGTGCAATATGGGTCTTTGCAGGTAAATTGTTCTGTTTGTTTTTCTTTGTAGGTGAATTGCAACACCCTCCCATCTCTCCCATCCAGGCCTTCAACCGTGTTTCCATGCTTCCATCCCTGCCACTGAAGGTAACCGGTCTCATTTCCTGGTTTATCCCCTGTGTATAGTTCTAAAAATAACCTGATACAAGAAAATAAGCTGATAAACTGGGCATGGTAGCTCACGCCTGTAATCCCAGCACTCGCAAGGCTGAGGCAGGAGGATGGCTGCGAGTTCAAGGCCAGCCTGGGCTACATAGTGAGCTCAGGGCCAGTTTGAACTAGAAAGGGAGACCCTGCCTCAAAAAAGCAAACAAAAAAAAACAACAAAAAAAGCTGATAATCTATGTCTTCTTAATTCTTTTCACACTATGAATATTCTTTAGCACTTTTCTCTGTTCACATAACAATATATATCTTGAACATCACTTCATATCAACTTGTAGAGCTATATGATGTTTTATACAGCTCTGTTGTTTTCATTATGCAGCTATACTACAGTTTATTCAACCACGCTATTATCTCCCATGTATGGATATGTACCTTGTAGCTAATATTTTGTAATTACAAATATGCTTTGGCAAATATTCTTATGCATTAGGATTTTCATTTTGTTGGAAATCTATCCTTCCTTCCCTCTTTCCTTCCTTTATTTCTTTCCTTCTTTGCAGAACTGGTGATCGAACCCAGGGCTTTTGCATTTTGAGTTACATCCCTGGCTGTTTTTCAATTTTTTTATTTTAATTTTTTTCCATTTTTTTTTCATTAAGTTTATTGGTACATTTTAGGTTTACAATACAGTTACATTCATCATTGGGAACTTGTAATTTTACATGATATATCTTAGTTTTTATTTTTTCCCCATTCCCTGTCCTCCCTTCACCCCCTCCAACCTTCCCTATTTACAAAGATGTTTCCATTTTTTCCTTTTCTCATATTTTTTCCTTTTCCTTCTTTCCTTTCCCCTACCCCTCCCACTTTCTCTACCCCTTTAGACCTTTTCTTCCTATTTCACACTATCAATTATAGATTTTGATCCTTATTAAATTTTTTATTTTGAGATAGGGTCTCACCAAGTCACTAAATTGCCTAGACTGGACTCAAACTTATGATCCTCCTGCCTCAGCCTCCCAGTGTGCTGGGATTATAGGCATATGACAGAAATGTTTCTTTTTTATTTTAATTTTTTATTTTTGATACTGGGGATCGAACTCAGGACCTTGCGCTTCCGCGGCAGGCGCCAGAACCACTGAGCTAAATCCCCGGCCCCAGAAATGTTTCTTTAAAGTAAATCTTTATTGTGATGTGTTGAAAGGAAAAAAAGTAAATCCCTATAAGTTGCATTACTGGATCAAAAATTGAACACACAAGTAGTTTTGTTAGGTGTTTCAGATTTCTCTTCTGTGGGTCACAGCAATTTGCACACCACTAGGAATGCATGGGAATGCCTTTCCCCACAGCCTTGCCAATCAAATTTCAAACCTTTATATTTTTGCTAATTTTAATTTTTGCTAATATTTCAAGGCAGCTTTTAAAAAAAAGTATATAAGAAAACTTATAAGAAAAGTAAATAAGAAACTTATAAGTAAAACTATATAAGAAAAGTAAAACTTTTCTTTTTGGGTGTACAGTTCCATGTGCTTTGACACGTGTAGGTCTGTAACCAGTGAGGAGACAGAACGGTTCCACACTCCCACATCCCCTCGCGCTGCCCGTTTTTGGTCATATATTCTCCCCACCCTTAAGCCCTGGTCACCATGCCTCTGTCCTCCATCCCCACAGTTGTGACTTGCCCAGTATCGTGCCGATGGTACCAGACAATATGGAATCGTCCAACTAGCTTCTTTCACCCAGCACGTCTTTGAGACTCACCCAGGTGGTTTTATGTACTAATAGTTCATTTCTTATGGCTGAGTAGCATCCCCTTGTATAGTGTATGAGTTTCTTTATCTACTCACCTATCATTTCCAGATTTTGCTGATCATAAATAAAATTACTGCTGGGCATAGTGGGATGCACTTGTAATTCCAGTGCTTTGGAGCCTGAGGCAGGAGGATTGCTGTGAGTTTGAGGCCAGACTGGGCTACAGAGTGAGTTCAAGCCCAAACTGTATTACAAAGTGAGACTCTGTTTGAAAAAACCAGAAAAACCAAAACCAAAACCAAAGACTGATGACAGTGAACACTGCTTTGTTCCTAATCTTTGGGAAAAAACATTTAGTTTTTCACCATTAAGTATGATGTTAATTTTTTTTTTTTTTGGTACTGGGGATCGAACTCCGGTCCTTGGGCTTGTGCAGCAGGCAGCGGAACCACTGAGCTAAGTCCCCGGCCCCAAATACAATGTTAATTTTAGGAGGTGTTTGAATAGATGTTTTGTAGATGTTAAGGAAGTTCCCTTCTATTCCTAGTTTGCTGAGAATTTTTATCATGAATGCATATTGGACTTTTCTTTTAATTAAAAAAGGAGGTGTTGGGCAAGCTCAGTGGTAGAGAACTTGCCTAGCATGCATGAGGTCCTAGATACAATCCCCAGCACGGGAAAAAAGAAAAAAAAAAAGAAAAAAGGAGGTGCTATTTTGCTGTAGCTGGTCTTAAACTTTTTTTTTTTTTTTTCCAGAGATCGAACTCAGGTCCTTTTACTTGTCAGGCAGGCTGCGGAACCACTGAACTAAATGCCTGGCCCCGGCCTTAAACTCTTAAACACAAATGCTCCTTGTGCCGCAGCTGGAGTAGCTTGAACTACAGGTGTGAGGCACTGTGCCCCATCTTGTGAATAGACACTGAATTTCAGGGTGCACTGGATGCTTTTCCAGCCTCACTTGATATGATGTAATTTATCTTTAGTATGTTAATATGGTGAATAATATTGACTGAGTTTCACATATAAAATCAGCCCCACGTTTCCCAAGTAAACCCTACCTGGTGCTAATGCATTATTTCTTTTTTTTAATTGCTGAATTTTATTTGCTTATTTCTGTTGAAGATTTTTTCATCTGTGAGAATGAGGGATATTGGACTGTATTTTTCCTTCTGTTTAATTTTTGCATTAGGGTAATATTAGCTCCATAAAACAGATAGAGGAGGGCCGGGGGTTTAGCTCAGTAGTTCCACTGCCTGCCCCACAAGCACAAGGACCTGAGTTCGATCCCCGGTACCAAAAACAAAAACAACAAATAGAGGAGTGTCCTTCCTTTTCTATTTTCTAGAAGAGGTTGTGTAGAATTGATGTTATTTCCTCGTGTCATGGTTTGAATGTGAGCTATAGTCCCAAAAGCTCACGTGTTCAGAGGTGAGGCTTTTGGAAATGCTTAAGAAATCTAACTTCATCAGTGGTGGATTTGTAATTTGATGGGATTATTGGGAGGTGAGTTGAAAAGAGATATGGGGGCATGACCTTGAGAACTATTTCTTGTCCCCTTTCTCTTCTTCTCTGCTCTTTCATTGCTCTGTCTGCTTCCTGGCTGCCATGATGTCCTTGCTTCACCACAGGCCTAAAAGCAATGGGGCCTTCTGACCACGGACTAGAACCCTGGATACCATAAGCCAAAATAAACTTCACCTTCAGGTTGACTTTCCCAAGTATTTTGTCATAGCTACAAAAAGCTAACACTCCTCCCCTTTTTGGTGCTGAGTATGGAACCCAGCACCTGTGTATGCAAAGCAACTACTCCATCACTGAGCTACATCCCCAAGCCCCCTCCTTAAATGTAAGCTAGAATTTGCCAGTGGAATCATCTGTATCTGGAATTTCCCTTTTTGGAAATTTAAAATTATTTGAAATTTCTTTTTTTGGTTTGTTTGTTTTTTGAGACAGGGTCTCACTATGTGGTTCAGATAGGCCTTGAACTCACTGTGTAGGCCAGGCTGGCCTTGAACTCATGGTGATCCTCCTGCCTCACCCTCCTGAGGGCTGGGATTACTGGTGTGTGCTACCACACCCAGCTTATTTTCTAATTTTTTTGAGGCTTCCTTTTTGAGCTATAGATTATTTAGAATATTCTTTAATTTCTAAGTATTTGGGACTACTTTCCAACTATTTTTCTGTTATTGAATTCAGTTCGGTATCTCAGAGATATCAGGGGCCCTAAGATTACCCTCAGGTTCCACAACTGACTAGAGCTTACAGAATGAAGAAAAACAATTATACTCACAGTTGCAGTTTATTATACCAATATATAGATTAAAATCAGTAAGGGTAAACGGTGTACAAGACATGAGATACTGTCAATTACGGAAGTTCACTTGAGCCATGGCGGCCAGGATTTTTATTGGAGATTTTTATGTGGGCATGCCGCGCTCCTGTGGCTGACCTTAGTTACTCAGTCTCCAGCTGCTCCAGAGGTCACAATGTGGCCCAAGTCACCACCATAAATTATGCAGTTAGCATGAACTTTCTGGCCTGGCCCCAGGGCCAGGTATACAAAGATACATTTATCAGGCAATCGCAAGGGTTTGCCTTAGAGCTTATCTCCCGATGCTGTCCAGGGCCAGTTTCTTTGGAATGTGGAGGGGCTGAACACTCCAAACCTGTGCAATATACTACTTAATATGCAAACTTCATCTCATTTGGGTCAGGAACCCTATCTGATGATTTCGATTCTTATCACTTCGTTAAAGTTTGTTTTATGACCCAAGATATATACACTTGGAAGAATGTGTTTTGCTCTTGTATAAAAATGTCAAATGTGTTTGGTGGTATCTTCATAAATTGCTGCTTTTATGTTTCTTTGTCCATTACTGCTTAAATCTCCAACTATAATTATGGATTTGTCCATTTTTCCTTTTGGTTTTCCCAGTTTTTGCTTCATGTAATTTAAAGTTCCATGGTTAGGTATTGTAATGTGCTCTTTCCTCTGGCTGCTTTTCTTGTCTAATTTTTGGCAGTTTAATTATGATGAGCCTAGTTGTCAATTATTAAAAGTTTTACTACATTTCAGACTTATTGAGCTTCTGGAACTTGTAAATCTATGTCTTTCACCAAAATTCTGGACTTTCAGCCATTTTTCCATCAAAAAAATTTTTTTCTGCATGCTTCCTCCTTTTCTTTTTTTTTGTTTTTTGGTACCGGGGATCAAACTCGGGTCCTTGCACTTGCCCAGCAGGTGGTGAAACCACTGAGCTAAATCCCCGGCCCAAAATTAATTTTTTTTTTTTTCGGTACGGGGGATCGAACTTGGGTGCTTGAACTTGCACAGAGGGCAGCGGGGGGCAAAACCACTGAGCTAAATCCCCGGCCCAAAATTAATTTTTTTTTTTTTCGGTACGGGGGATCGAACTTGGGTGCTTGAACTTGCACAGAGGGCAGCGGGGGGCAAAACCACTGAGCTAAATCCCTGGCCCCCTCCTTTTCTTCTAGAAATACGAGAACGCAGATATTGGACTGATGATACTGCCCCACAGTTCCTAAAGTTCTATTTACTTTTCAGTTTTTTTCTCTATTGTTCAGATTGGATCATTTCCACTATTTTCCCTTCAAGTTCACTGATTCTTCTGTCATCTCCATTTTGCTATTTAATTTAGCCAATGAATTTTTGTGCTATACTTTTCAGTTCTACATTTCCACTTGGTTCTTTTTAATTCTTTGTTTTCATTTCAAAAGTGTTCGGCCTGGGGCTGGGGATGTAGCTCAGCTGCACAGCGCCTGCCCAGCAAGCTCGACATCCTGAGTTCGAACCCCAGTACCAAAA
>NW_004624822.1:79379-108323 GCF_000247695.1 Heterocephalus glaber | reverse complement strand
CCCCACCCCTCCCACTTCCTCCTCCCCTTTGCCCCTTTTCTTTCTATTTCACATTATTATACCTTTTAGTTCTTATTTACACTTTCAGTTTCTCACACTAGAGAAACTATTCGGTATTTACACGTGTGTCCTGTTTATTTAACTTAAGAGGGCCAGGGATTTAGCTCAGTGGTTCTGCCGACTGCCTCACAAGCGCAAGGACCCAAGTTCAATCCCTAGTAGCAAAAAAAAAAAAAAAGACCCTACCCTTAACCCTATATTACAACATATAGCTGCATAAAAGGTAAAAAGTAAACATTCCTTGTTGCTTTCCTCAAACTAATCACTTGTTTCAATAGCTTATTATATGTCCTTTCAGACTTTTGTCCCTGTATCCACCCACATTGTTTTTAGTTTGCTTTTTTCTTTACATAAATGATAAATATGCATATTCTATAACTTCTTTTTTTGGGGGGGTACCAGGGATTGAACTTACAAGGCACAAGGTGGAACCACTGAGCTAATTCCCTGGCCCTGAGTTCTTTTTTTGGGGGGGGGGTACCAGGGATTGAACTCAGATCCTTGTGCTTGTGCAGCACACGGTGAAACCACTGAGCTAAATCCCCGGCCCTCTAAATGACTTCTTTTTGATTCAATGTTTTATTTCTGAAAAGTCTATTGTAGAGATAATATGCATATATTGTGTGAATAAAAATTATTATAAGTGGAATACTGACATCTTCCAGATGAATGAGTACAATAGGACTTCTACAAATCTCTGATGAAAATTTTAGGGGAAAAGAACTTAAATCTATCTTAGCACTCAGGAGGCTGAGGTAGGCGGATCACTGCAAGCTCAAGGCCAGCCTGGGCTACATAGCTCAAGGCCAGCCTGGAGTAGAAAGTGAGACCCTGTGTCAAAAAAACCAAACCAAAACAAAACACTTAAATGTAGCTATTGTTATTAAATCTTAATTGTAAGGTTTAATATTTTTACAGATAAGGAAGTACATATTCTCTAGCCAAAATACTACTTATACATAGAGAACATATGGTTAATGAAGTGCTTTTAGAATTTAGCAGAACTTGACCAGTTGAGCCATCAGACTCCCTCCACCATTACTGCAACTCCCCCCGCCCCTGCCATGAAAACAAGGAAGGAAGGAATAAAAAGAAAAATCCAGTACACTTTTCTAGATTTTTAACAATGTTAGTGATTCTGTCTTCTGAAAGGCTCAGTGCAAAGAGGCAACTCTAGCTGGTCATGGTGGCACATGTGTGTAATCCCAGCACTCAAGAGGCTGAGGCAGGAGGATTGCTTTGAGTTCAAGGCCAGCCTGGGCTACATAGTAAGACTTTGTCTCAAAAAACAATAAATAAATAGATTAATTAATTAATTTTAAAAGAGGCTACTCTGGAGTCAGAACTTCGTTTGAATTCTGGCTGACCCACTTCCTTAGCTGCATGGTTCTGATCAAGTTATTTAATCTCTCTATGTTCTTCAATTTGCTCATCTGTAAAATAGTTAATGAGGCGGGGCATGGTGGTGCACCCCTGTACGTCCAGCACTTAGGAGGCAGAGGCAGGAGGACTGCTGTGAGTTTGAGGCCAGCCTGGGCTACATAGTGAGTTTAAGGCCAGCCTGAACCACATAGCAAGACCTTGTCTCAAAAAGGGGAGGGGGCCTAATAAATCATCATAACAAAATTATTTGAATCTATGATTCCTTATTCATAAAATGGGTTGACTATATACAACTTGCAGAATTACAGTGAACATGAACTGGGATAACTCATGTGAAACACCATATTGCATGGCTCATGGTAGGCAAATACCATAAACCAGATGGCTTATAAACAACAGGAATTTCTTTCTCATAGTTCTGAAGGCTGGGAAGAACAAAATTAAAGTGTGGGCAGATTCGGTGTCTGGGGAGGCCCTGCTTCCTGGTTCTCACGGGGGGGGGGCAATTTAGCTCTCTGGGGTCCCTTTTCAAAGACACCCAACTTGTTTATGAGGGCTTTCTCCTCCTGACATGGTCACCTCCCAAAGGCCCAGTGCCAGATATTATTACATTAGGGTTAGGTTTCAACATATGAATTCTGGGGGGACATAACATTCCATCTAGAACAGGCATGTAATAAATGGTGGTATTATTTTTATTATTAGCATAATCACCTTTTATCTTTATGACTTTGGTGAGGAGGATTATTCTGGTCATTCTATGCATTATGAAAATGGAAACTGCTGGGCCAAAAACCGTAGTAAATACGTGTAAATAATAGAGATAAGCTATCAAGATCCTAGAAAGTGATCATTAAAAATGGGAAGTGTCAAGTAAAGCAGTGGGAGAAAAATCACAAAGGAAAAGAAAGCTTTAACTAAAGATACTTAAATTTTGGGCTGGGGATTTAGCTCAGTGGTTCCACAGCATAAGGTCCTGAGTTCGATCCCCAGTACCAAAAAACAAAAAAAGTTAAATTTCTATATGCAAAAATCATAAAATTTAAGAGCAATTGTTAAGAAACTGAAATAGGCTAATCAAATGTCTACCATGTAAAGAACTGATACACATCAGTCAGAGAAACTGTAGCACCTTGTATAGCTGCAATAACGTCTTTATAAGCCCTTAAACTGAGAGGTTGAAAAGTCACAGGCTGTGGATCAGCTGGGATCTGGTGGAATGCAGCCAGGCTCAGAAGGGCTTCACTCCAGACTGCAGGCGGGGCTCAGGTCAGCTGTATGCTTCTTCTAATGGTAGCTATGCAGGTACATGGTTATTTACAAGTTTTTGATGCAGTGTAGACAGAATGACAGTTATGGTGTCATTCTTGTCATCATGTGCTAAATAAAGTAGACATCTCCCTGGGCCATCCAAGGACACCTGGAGAAAGAAAACAGACAAGTTCCTAAAAGTGGGTGATTTTACAACAGAAGGTATACAATAACATTTTTAGTTTGGAGGTTCATCTGTGGGATGCAGTAAAGCCTTTTGATACCAACACGCTTGTCAAGGCTGAGAAGCAGGGGAAAAGAAAAAAGGTGAAAATAAGAAAATAAGAGAGGAAAATGGGAAGAGGTGAGTCTAATAGAGAATGGAGTGATGACAGCCACTAAGAAGTGCTTTGCAAAATAAAAGACAGACGACAGGAAACAGAGAGGTAGACTTTGCGGAGATGAAGATGGAATCTGGGGATTGGGGAGACAAGAGGGAAGGGAGGGAAATGGGAAGTAAAAAGGATTAAGATGGGATATGTGTATGTACCAATTCCCCATGCGGAATGTATTTGTTATGTATCACAAACATATGCTAATAAAAAACCAGCTGCTTGGACTGCTGTTGGGGGTGGGGGTTGCAACAGAGGAGACAAGAGAGTAAAAATGAGAAATGAATTTAGCTAAAGACACATGGTGATTTTTTTTATTCCTATGGGGGTCGATGAAATGGAAACACCAAGTCCTTGTTTGTCATAGTGATTGGGTTTTGCATCAAGTCAACAGACTAGTCGTGCCTCTGTGTCTTTAGAAATGGGTATGAGAGCCAGGTTGATGGTGCTGTGTTCCATTTGGTAATGGGAGATTTATGCCACTCATGTGATGTGTGATAAGGTGCATGCGGTGAAAGCGGCTATTACCAGTGATTAACTCAAAAGTTGACCACCAGCACCCACAGCCATTGTTTCCGCCAGCACTCTTTAGTGATGGGCTTTGTCTGGCTGGCTTCACAAGAGACAAATGCCATTATGGGAGACCAAACAACCTTATTTAGGCTGTTGGCAGATAATAGAGACGCTCTAGGTATTAGCTTGACTGCATTAGTTTGATTTGTTACTGCTGTTCACCTTGTCTTGGGCATTAATGGAGACAAAGGCCTGGAATTACCAGGAGCAGAGATAAACTGTGGATTAGAGCTTGTGTGTTTTGAGGGAAAGAGAATTCTAGCTTAGGTTTTCATTTCCATTTTCATTTTGCTTGATTTTTTTCTCAAAGTTAAAGGCTAGTTTTTCCCTGAAAATCATTATATTCTCCCCAGATTACTAGCAATTATAATTCCAAAATTGTTACTGATTCATTATTTTCTTTAACAAGATCAGCCTTTATTTTTTAGTCTTTTGAAAATTGCTTTAGGCAAAATATACTGGTGATCTTGTGCATTATCTTGCTTCTTGAATATTCTCATATATTATGAACTTGCTCACCACTTTTTTTATAGGTGTGATCAGTTTCTATAATTTAAAAAATCAGGTGAACTATTACTTGCGGATCAATGTCTGTGATGCTGTTTCATTTTTTTCCTAGATTCTATAATTTTATCTAGAATCTTTACATTCCTCAGATTGCGAGGGCTAGGAGTTAAATTTAATTCTAGATTCTACATTCTACATTCTAGACAAACATTTCTTTTTGAAAACCCCATTTTGTGAAAAGTACTACTTGAAAGTGCTTAAATTAATACTAGGATTGTGGAACAGTTGCTTGGTCTGTACAAGATTTAAAATCTTATCTTCAATTCAGCAGATATTAAGGAGAAAGAGCTCTAATTCTGGCCTGACAAGATATTGGAAAGATACAGAACAGATTATAAAGGGTCATCACATTAAAAAAAAATAACAAAACCAACAAATACGTATGCATGTGTATGTACACACAGATGCTGTTGTGTATACAAAAAGATTACGCAAATATTAAGGGTGGTTATCACTGAGGGATGAGGGTTGTGGGAGATTTTATTTTACTTCTATATGCTTAAGTTGTTTATAGCATGTAAATATGACTTTTGGGATTAAAATGAAAGTTTACACCACATGACCTTTCCCCTCCAACTCACTCTCCCAAAGCCTACTCCTGGTGACTTGTAGTCCTCCAAGTTAACATAATTTCATAGCAATCTAATGAAAAGCAAAGAAAGCTCCTACTGGGCAAATTTTGACCAAGATAGTTCATAAAGAGTTCTCCGACTGTTACATTAATGGAAGCAGTTCTTTGTACTGGAAAAGTAACTCAGTCTTCCTTGGATGACGTTTAACACCTCTGCTCTTCCTGTTAACTACCCTGCTGCCCTTCTTATCCTGCCATCTTCCTCTCTATCTCAGCAACAGTGAACCAGAATAAGCAGTTTATTACTGACCAACTGTTGGGACACAGCTCTCCACCCTAAAATGTGTTCTCAGTAAGGGATTTTAAAAAGCTCTAAAGTCAGCAGGGGATTTAGCTCAGTGGTGCCGCTGCCTGCCTCACAAGCGCAAGGTCCTGAGTTCGATCCCAGTACCAAAAAAAAAAAAAAAAGCTCTACAATCTGAGTCATGCTGCTTTTCTTAGAAATAATAGGCATACTCTAATTAAAAAAAGTGAAAAATTATAGTGTTTATAGATTCAATAATTCAACAATAACCTTCCACTCTGATAATCACCGGGAGAGATGAGAAACAGGAATAGGAAAGAAAAGGGAGGCAAAGGGGAATTCAGTTCAAATGAACAAAGCCTGCAGTGGGCAGAAGCACAGTCTTCATGCTACCATTTAAAAAAAATTCCCCCACCACTTAGTTCTTTCATTAACTGGAAACCAGTGAAGGCACCTCAGTTGCTACAAATCTTCTCCTCCCATTTTTCAGTGGCAGGTACACTGGGGAAGTGGAAAACGAAAACAGGTACTTCTTAGCTTAGAAATTGGCATGATTATTCCCAGAGCACGTATGAAAGGCAGGTCAGTTTTATCCCACCTTCTCAGTCAGTATAATACTATAACAAAATGTATAGATGGTTAGAAATCATTAAATTGTAAATAGATATAAGCCAGTGGCCATCACCACTTAAAGGAATGAAAGTAGAACACATTAAATGAACTAGAAAACTATTTTAAAAGTTTGCATTTATTTGCAGCTTAATTCTTTTTGTGTAGTGCACTAGCAATGCTGTGAGTATGACAAGTGATGTTTTATATTGCTATTTTGGCATGATTTCCCTTAAAAAAACCACAAAAAACCCTAGAAACTGGCTTGCCAGAAGGCTTTGTTTTGCTATATGATGATTTACTGCATAAATCAATAAAAACAGGATTCACAAATAAATCATATTCTATAATATGGTTAAACACAGTTAAACATAATCGTATTTGAAAATGTGCTTGAAGGAAACTAACTGAAGTAAATTGTACTCTTTTTTTTCATATTATTTTATTTGGAGTACTTTGTAAATGGAATTCAGCTTGTGGAAAAGTCATGAGTTTACTGATTTTAGCATATTGATTTATTAGATTAACTTTGTTTACTTAAAAAATAGTTGCCTTTTCTGAAAATGTTTATTAAAATATATAGGAAAGGTCTTTCATGTAATTAAAAGTGCCCAGATATAATATGTATCATGCTATAATCATAATTATTTACAATATATTTTCAGAAAAAATGACAATATTTGGAGTAAATGCAAGAAAGAAAACATCACATTTAAACACTTGATATTTCCATTGATTCATTCTGCAACTGAAAGATAGTTTCACTTGTTTAGTTTTCCTCTTATCTATTCCATGAGATTTGTGTTGAAATTTTTTTTTGCCATTAAAAACTGTGATTCTCTGTGGGACCTTTTCAGCTTTGCTCGCCGATTTTGGAACCAAATCTAAAATTAAGCAAAAATAAATAGGTCTCAGAAACATTCTTTTGTTATTATTCTTAACATTTCAATCATCATGAGTAACAACTAAATTTGAAAATTACCTGGATTCTGTCTTCCTCTAGATTCAATTTTTGAGCTAAATCTTCTCGGATATCAATGCCAGGATAGCAGTTTACTTTAAAGACATTTTCCAATACTTCAATCTAGAATTTTAAAAAATGTTAAAATGTTGATGTCATATGTCACCAAAAATGGACTTCAATTTATATAAGTAAACAACTGTATTTAAACCTTGACAATTAATCTAAATTCCTTTTAAGTGATTATCCAGAAACTGTTAAAATATGACAGTCGGTTGTTTCATTATCATGGCTTCTGAACGGCAATCCCAAAGTGAATGGGCTTTTGCTCCCAACATCAGTTAAAGCCTCAGTATTATCACTGTCGGACAAAAACCCTTCCCACCTGGTTTTGAGTAAAGGCAGTTCTTGGTCTTCGTCCTCTATACCAACTCATCTCTCTTTTCAAAGACAGTCTTTCCGAGGTTGAAAAGATCTGTTCATATTGCAAAGCTCTTTCTTCTGTCACTGGGTGATCCACTGTGCAAGGAAATGAGATGCCACCAGGAAGACTCGGGACAGGTAGACAGAGGTCACCATCTTTCCCTGAAATCAGGAAAATAAACCTGACCTCTGAGAGCCAATCCTATGTCCTGCAAATTTCTGTAAGAAGTAATTTCAGTAACTTTTCATTAATTTTTCTACTGGAATCCTTTTGGGTTTCACAAAAGAACTCTCTCCTCATCAAGCCAAAAAAATGAAAATTCTGCCTTGGTATGGAAAACATTTTGTTTTGATTGTATTTTCATTTTGGGGGTGTGTCAAATACACACAGAGAACTTTTTAAAGTAAATATAGGCTCTTGGCATTTCCACTCAGACCCAAGGCAGGTAGTCTTTTTATTTCCCACAGGACGTATTACAAGTCCTAGATGCTGATCAGTCCTAGTTACGTAACTGAAGGAAACCAGTTTCTCGCTAACTCCATGCATTGTGAAACAAAGAACAAACTAGAAATTCAAGTGAAATTTTAAAAGAGTTTAAAAAAAGTGAAGTACTGGCATACCTGAGGAGCTGCAGGTATCTGCCCAGGGCCTGTGAGGTTTCGGTGACGGGACACAGTCTTTCTTCTGGTCCAGCCCTAAGATGCTCTCGATTGAAAAGGAGCAGGGTGAGGGTTTGCTCTCCCTAAGCCGCGCACCTTCCTGAAGGCTGGGAGACATCCTTTCCAGGCTGCACAGGGAGAGCTCTGGCCTTTCCCCTGGCTCTGCCCCACGTGCACAGGGGTGGGCTCTTCCCGACTTCACCTTATAGCTCTGCTGACAAGGGGGCTGGATTTAGAACGTCACTAATTAAAATCCTGTTTTAGAAAGTTTTAGCATGTCAATGAACACTCACCCAGCCAGCAGCTTAAGGAGTTAATTGTTTATTTGTTTGCAAGTAATTAGCAACTAATGGCTACACCAGGGGGGCCACCTACAGGGACAAAAAGTGTTATCTCTTCTAAGCAGAACACAGATTTAACTTTCTCAAAAGAAGTGATGCACAAACGTAGCACTCTTCTTTTATTTGAAATCATTAACGTATAAAATCATGATTTATATTCTGAAGTTTCTACTTTCATGGACTCCAGTTACCTAAACATACAGGCAAGATAGGAGAGCAGTCAAGTAATAAATAATCTAATTTAAGTAAATTTTCTTCCAAGGAAATTGGAAAAAATAATAATCTCTTAATGCTATTACGGTAATTCTGATGAAAATGCCTGGTTTTCATATGCATATGTATAGTGAATGTTGTCAATGAGAACACAATCGTATTTGGAGTGCAGCATACTGGAAAAGGTTGGCAATGTTATGAACACTGAGTGTAATTGTCTTCCAAGTGCCCGGATTAATTCACAGGAACAGTTGCATCAAGTATTTTAAATAATTATTGGGCTAATTCCTTTCCTTCATTTTCTTTTAAATGAGAGAGATACAAGTTTATATAAAGACTCATATATAACTACCTCCAAGCAATTTAAAGCGCAACTAGAGAGTAATTTCTCTAGCACATTTGTTTCAAAGACGAGTAGTGTTTTGTTTTATTTTGATTTTAGATGCTGGGGATAGAACCTAGGGCCTTGACCCTGCTAGATGAGGCAGTATGGCTGAGCTATGACCCCAGCCCCCAGTTCATTGTATTTGTTGTTGTACTGAGGATTGAGTCCACAGCTTTGTGCTGAGCTGCATCCCCAGCCCCCTTTCTATTTTTATTTTGAGACAGGGTTTTGCTAAGTTGCTGAACTGCCCAGGCTGGGCTCTCAAACTTGCAATCCTTCTGCCTCCGCCTCCCAGAGTGCCAACATGCACAGTTTAACTGTATTTTCTGAAGAAAAATTACCCTTTGCTGCTGTTTTCCTTTTATTTTGGTGTAGAGGATCCAACCTAGGGCCTCAGGCATGCTAAGCACACAATCTACCGATGACCTGTATCCCGGCAGCCCTGTTGATCTTTTGAAGAATTGGGATGGGGTGATTTCATGAGGATGATTAGGCTTGTAAGAAAAAGTGACTATGGGGCTGGGGATTTAGCTCAGTGGTTTTGCCGCCTGCTGCGCAAGCACAAGGACCCGAGTTCGATCTCCAATACCAAACAAAAAACAAAAAAAAAACAAGAAAAAATGACTATGAACAGAATATTTTAATTTCATAGTCTTAAGAAAATTTGAAATTAAAAATGTATAGCTTCTTGGGCTGGGGATTTAGCTTAGTGGTTCTGTCGCTTGCCTTGCAAGCACAAGGACCCGAGTTTGATCTCCGCTACCAAAAAAAAAATGTATAGCTTCTAATTGGGAAGATTTTTGAAGCGTTCACCTAGAAAGGTATAATAGTTGTGGTTCTTGTGCTGTTTTCCTTTTCTTCCAGTACTTTCATGAGGATAAATTAAGTGCTTAGTGTTCTTCATCATTTAAATGACTTCTAGACTTCTCTTTAGGAAAGAGGAAAGGTAGTCTTCATAGAGAAAATTGCCTCCACAGGATGGAGCTTAACTTCATCAGATTTTTCTTTTTTTGGTACTGGGGATCGAACTCAGGTCCTTGCACTTGTGCAGCAGGTGGCGAAACCACTGAGCTAAATCTCTGGCCCCATCAGATTTTATCCTATCATGATGCCACAAATATTAAGCGAAATTCATCCTTATACATACTCGGGGTGAACAATGGATCTCAGTAGAAAACAACAACAGATACACAGAAGGATGGCTTTATAAATTTACATGTGAAATCATTTTGAGGATGAACAAAGCAGTAAACACTCATATCTCAGGGAGACTGTATGTAGTGCTTTGAGATACAGACTGCAAAGGAGGGGATGACTTTAATTTGGGAAGGATGGGAGGATGGGAAAGGATGCTGGGCCTTCCCAGACTTCTTTCTCTCCTTTAGACATTCTTTCATTCATTTCAGAATGGATCAAGAACTCATTCAGTACCGAAAAAATGAACAGGATTCTTGCCTTCATGAAACTCACAGCAGTGTCATACAGTGCAGGGATGGGGTGTCAGACAGGCAACAAACAATAATTATAAGTAAATTATCCAGTATGTTAGTGAATGGTAAGCATGGGAAAGAGAACAAGTGAGCCAGGCAAGATGGATTACCACTAGGAGGTGAAGGGGTAGCTGCCCGGGGAGCCCTCACTGAGACCCCACCCCGCAGGCTGGTGCCTGGGGTGCAAGGTACAAAGATGCCGCAGCAGGGCTAAATCAGTTGCGGGTCCCGGATTCTTCTTTATTACCAAAGACATTCCAAATTTCTATTTAGCTTGAACTGATTTTACTTGGATTTACTTAACACCATTTTATAAATGAAAGAACAGATGAAAATATAAGGTAGAAGAGAATTTCTCTAAAAATATGGGGAGGGCCAGGGATTTAGCTCAGTGGTTCCAGTGCCTGCTTCACAAGTGCCAGGTCCTCAGTTCAATCCCCAGTACCAAAAAAAATAGAAAAATAAAAATATGGGGGAAATAGTTTTGCATATATTCACACAACAGATTTTTTGCAGGGCACTTAATATATGCCAGATAATACTGTAGGTCTTTGAGATCAGTAATGAACAAAATATGGTAACTTCAGAGAGTGATAAACACACTGAAAGATGTAAACGAGGTGATGGTAATACAGACACTCTTTGTTGAAGGTTCCTGAGACTAGGTTGTTAAATAAATTGGTTGTTAAATGAGGAATTGTACATTACAATATTCAGTTAACAATAATCAAACCTTGTATAAACCTCACTGGCTATGATACTGCCACTGTGCAAAGCTACAATATTCAGAACAAAGAAATGGTCAAAGGAAACTCTAGCTTGATGACTTTGCTTTTATTTGCTGAACTCCTACATGCTGCGTTGTAATGTACAAAAGAACATGAAACTACAGTACTGAACTTTACGGTTGCCTTAGTTACGTTTTGTGCTGCTGAGACAAAAATACCCAACACCTGAGGTTAAGAGAGGGAAGGTTTATTTTAGCTCAGTTGGGAGATGTTTCAGTCCATGATTGGCTGGCTCCAAGGCAGGGTGGCACATGGCAGAGGGGTATCGCAGAGGAGAAACAGTTCATGGTGTGGCAGGGCAGGAAGAAGGCAGTAAATAGCAGCAGCAGAAGCCACAGCCTGCCCTCCTCTTGTATGTCTTCCAGGCTACCCACCATTTCCAGGGTGGGGCACCCTTGAGCCCAGCATCACACACCCTAGATCCAGCCACCTCTGAAAATCCCTACCTATTACCGCCTAAGATGTTGGGGAGACATCTACACACAAGCTGCCACAGCAATACAATCAGCAAAAATTACAGTACTGTATAAATAAGGTACACTACAAACAAAGATACTGAGGCTCTATAACCAAGATGTGCAGAACTATACAAAAATAAAGACATTCAAGATAATATTTTAGTCTTTGAATCCTTCAAAATCCTCATCAGTGTCATTATCAGAATTATGATCATGCCGGAGATTTAGCTCAATGTTGCCATGCCTGCCTCTCAAGCACAAGGTCCTGAGTTTGATCTCCAGTTCCGCAAAAAAAAAAAAAAAAAAAGAAAAGAAAAAAGAATTATGAGCAGGAGATATAGAAGGCCGGGGTAAGGGAGATGATGAAGTAGATATGGACGAACTAGTAGTGATCCTGGGTGTGGCTTTCCAGAAGAATCCTGTTAGTGTGGTCTGTCATTTTCTTTTTTACCTCATAAACTTCATGATAGCATTGTAAACGTCCAATCATTTGCTGTTTCACTTTTGTGAGCCATTCAACGTTTAGATCCATAGCCTCTTGTTCTAACACAGCTGTGTTCACATTTGAGTATACTAACCAAGAAATTTGGGGCCAGGGATTTAGCTCAGTGGTTTCGCCGCCTGCTGCGCAAGTGTAAGGACCCAAGTTCGATCCCCGGTACCAAAAAACAAACAAACAAACAAATAAACAAAAAATTGGGCCAGGGATTTAGCTCAGTGGTTTCACCGCCTGCTGCACAAGTGAAAGGACCCAAGTTTGATCTCCAGTACCAAAAAAAAAAAAAGAAGAAGAAGAAATTCAGAGTTTTTGTGCATAGAACCAAATACAGAAGAAGTGGCTGCACTGCTGCTCACATTCCTGCGCTGTAAGTCTGAATGCGGCTCCTAAGTCCGATCAGGGAGTCTTGGTTATAAGTCTGGACAGTCATTAAACAGGTAGGTTGTTAAATGAGGAACTTTTGTACAATGTAATGGAGGAGGATGTCTTTAAGCAGGAAGAGGTGTCAGTGGTCTAGGAAGGCTTGTTCAAGGAGGTGACAATTTAGCTGACGCTGAGACTGAGAAGAAACCAGTGTGCCAAGAGCCTGAGAAAAAGCACTGCAGTCAGAGGAAATAGGAAGTACAAAGGACTTGCAGTTGAAAGACACTTGGAACATATGAGGAAGAAAAAGGAAGAAACTGGAGTATTAGGTGCATTTGGAGAGCCACAGCTGGCTGGATAATGGATGGGCTTTCTTTCACACAGGCTGCAGCAAGGAGTTCTAGTACAAAGGTAAGCCAGGGTGGGTCTGGAGCTGGGACTGAAATACTACCATACATATTTTTAAAAGCTTACTCTGGGGCTGGGGCTTAGCTCAGTGATAGAGGACTTGCCAGGCATTCACAAAGTCTAGGTTTGATCTGCAGAACCACAAAAACAAAAACAAAACCAAAAATCTCTGGTTGCTATGTGGAAAGGCGTCAAAGGAGAACAAATATAACCAGGGAGATCAGTTGCCAGTTATTTATTCAACATGTATTTATGGAGCTATATTTTGTGAGAGGGATACAGTGGTGAAAATAATTGCTTAGGGGCCAGGGATGATGATCCTTAGAGAAAAGATTAACAGTGAGTTTGGAGAGAGGGTAATTCATTGGGAGGTTGAGGGAGACTGACTAACTAAATAACTGGCTGCAGTTCTTCAATCCTCATGTTGGTTAGATGGCCACCTCCTTGCTGTAGCTTCACCTCAAAGTACTTCCTACATCTTTATTTAGGCTTGTTCACAGGACCTTCTTTAGCCAATGGGAGGTGATGTAAGCAGGAGCTCAAAATGTGCTAGAATGATTGTTTTGCCCTCTTGGGTTTCTGACATCACCATGACATCACCATGACATCACCCCAGGGGTAGATAACGCTGTTCAACCTAAGCCCCAGAATGGACACATATGGATCAGACCCCAAGCCATCCTACAACTAAGTCAGGTGAGACTAGCGAAGCTCAGCCAAACACCAACTGACTACAATTTTGTGAGTGGGAAAAAGAAATATTCATTATTTAAGGTGCTGAGACTTTTTGAGAGTTTTATGCATCATATTTTGGAAGAAACAGCTCATTGATTTGGGTAGAAGAACATGTCTTGCTAATGGATTGGAGATGGAGGGGAAAAAAGGCATGAATGACTGTCTTCTGGGTTGAGTAAATACAGTGCTATTACTAGGGTGTGGAAGCGTAGGCTAGAGAGGGAAAGTGTGGGAAGAAATGAAAATGTTCCAGTTTGGATAGCAAGTAGCTAATAGATATATGAGAATGAGCTCAGGGCTGGCAAAGGGATGGTCTTAAAGGCCACAGATGTACCAAGGATTTAGCTCAGTGGTTCTGCTGCCTCCCTCGAAAGCGCAAGGTCCTAAGTTTGATCCCCGGTACCAAAAAAAAAAAAAAGCCACAGATGAGCATGAGATCACCTATAGCATGGAGCTGGGCGAAAGGGTCTGAGATTTGGTTTAGGGTGCTCTAATACTTGGAGGTTAGGGAAGAAGTGGTGCCAGAGGAGGAGCTGGAGAAGGAGCAGCTAGTAAGGCAAGAGCAAAATGTAGAAAGAAGGGTTCCGGCGCCTGCCTCGAAAGCACAAGGTTCCGAGTTCCATCCCCTATACCAAAAAAAAAAAAAAGTAGAAACAAGGAAATAGAGCCAGGAGAAAGAAAAGGATGGAGACAATAGGATCCTTATGGCAGTAATCTCTGCTTCTACCTTTGTCCGTCTAGGATCTTCTATCAACACAGTAACCAGAGGGATAGTTTAAAAACAAGTTAGTTTATGTTGAAACTGCTCCAAAAATGGCTCCCTAAGTAAAGGTCAAAATTCTTCTACCGACCCCCCCAACCCCCAGTTTTTTGAGACAGGGTCTCAATAGCCAATAACGTATTCTAGGTTGGCCTTGAACTATGTAGCCCAGGCTCGTCTTGAACTTAAGGCGAACCTCCTGCCTCAGCACTCAGGTGCTGGGATTACAGGTATGTGCCACCATATTTGGCTCCTAATTCTGCTTTTTCACTCTTTAGAATGTGGATAAGATGGTGAGAGATGGTGAGATGTTGACGGTAGAAAAAGCATAGTAAGAGAGAAGACAGCTTCAATCCCTGATGACTGTGGGTTGGACATTCTGTGTCAGCACTGGACTAACTTCTTGGGCAGAGAATAAGGGTCCACCTTGTTATGTTACAGCACTCGAGTCCATATTCTAACTAATTGCTTCTAGACCCAGAAGCAATTCAGATGGCTAGAATTTCCCAGAGGGTAGAATTACCAGGCTAGAAAACAGAATAGCTATAACTAAAAATTTAAGGAACTAAATGTTAGAATCGTACACAGAGACAAGCAAAAAATATTAGGAATGACTGGAAAGATTTTTAAAAGATTTTTATAAATGAAATTTATAAAATGAAAAAACATATATACTTATTGAAATGTTCTCAGTGGATAAATTTTTTTTTTTTGAAATGTTCTCAGTGGATAAATTTAATGGCATTTTTGGACAGTCATGTAAGTGCCCTTACCTACACCCTGGCCAACAACTCTTTATTATAAACACTTAAAATTATTATCCATCTGGTAGGCAAAATACTTGCTATGCTTCTAAGGCACTTTAGCATATTTGTACTTAATCTTTTCAGAAATCCTGTACTGTTTTGTAGCCAAGACAACAGAAACTAAGAGTAGAGCAGAATGTGCAGAAGTCACTAACTAGGAAGTAGCAGAGCCTTGATTTGTATTTTCTGTTTAATATCTTCACAAATAACCTCATGACATAAATATCAAAGCATACTGGTCAAATAAGAAAAATGTTGTGAAAATCTTGCAATATCTTTTCAACACACACTGATATGAGAAATAACAGTCTGACATTGACACTGAAGAGATTTAGGAATAATGAAATTAGTCTATATTTTAAACATCTAAGTGTACAAGATGAAGTGAAAACTAAAAGGTTTATGTTTTGTTTTGCTTTATTAACTTGAAAATTCACCCAGATTTTGACAATAATCTCTTCTTTCTCTCTTTTCTTTTTTCTTTTTGTGGTGCTGAGGATTGAGCCCAGGACCTTCACACTGAGCTACATCTCCAAAACAAATTTTTTTTTGGTGTTGGGGATCCAACTCAGGACCTTGCACTTGCGGGGAGCCATGGCACCACTAAGCTACATCCCCAGTCCCCCCTTTTTTGTTCTTTTTTGACATGAAGTCTCACTCTGTAGTTTAGGCTATCCTTGAGTTCACGATGTAGCCCAGGCCGGCCTCAAACTTGCAGCAACCCTCCTGCCTCAACTGCCTGTGTGCTGAGATTACAGGCATGCACTACCATGCCCAGCTAAAAATTTTTTTTTTCTGAGTCAGGGTCTCACTAAGTTGTTAAGATGCCCAGGCTGGACTTGAAATTTGCATCCTCCTGCCTCAGCCTCCCAGAATGCTGGAGATTACAGGCAGATGCCACTACCCTACTCAGCTAATAACTTATTTTCTAGTTATGTATTTCAATTAAGACTCAAATCATTACTATCAGGAAATATATTCACAGTCTTAGGTATTTTGGCAGAAATTTTTGCAAGTCTGCCATACAAACATTATGCTTATCTGTGAGTATAATAATATAAACAATAGGAAAAGCTTTAAAGGTCAAGTATGGTGATGCACACCTGCAATCTCAGCACTTCTGAGTGTGAGGTAGGAGGATCTCTGTAATTTGAGGCCAGTTACTCAGTGAGTTCAAGATCAGCCTGGACTCAGGACAAAGCTAAACTTCTTGAGATGCAAGAGTCCATTGAGGACTTACGTGCTGTTTGAGCAGATCTTGCTAATAAATTGGCCAAGGAAGAGCAAGCCAAGAAGGTGGTACTTAAGGACCTTTCTGACCTCACAGCCCAGGCAAAATCCAAGGATGAAGAAACAGATACTGCTGGGGATGGTGGCCCATGCCTGTGACCCCAATACTCAGGAGGCTGAGGCAGGAGGATCGCCACGTGTTCCAGTCTAGACTGGGCTACATAGTGAATTTACGGCCAGTCTGAATCACACAGTGAGACCTTGTCTCAAAAAACAAAACCAAACTAACAAGCCAAACAAACAAACAAACAAACAAACAAACAAAGAGACAGCTACTGTCATTACACAGCTAAAGCTGAACGAGACGTTCACCAGAGGGGGCTGGGAGATCTCACACTGTCATTGCAGAAAATAAAACATGAATGGAATAGTCAGGAGCCGATGAAGCACTTTAAGAAAGAAAAGAGTGAAGCAGAGAATAATACACTTCTGTGTTTAAAATGCAATACTGCTGCTTAATTTAATGTCATAGTGAAAAGATAAATAAAAGCAGAAGCAACCATAAAAAAAATCAGCTGGGACTACATAGTAAGATCCTGTCTCAAAAAACTAAAAAAGAAAAAGGAAAAAAAAAAAGAAAAGAAAGGGAAAAGAAAGCTTTAATGGCACTTGCCCCTCCCTCACTTTTGCATGGGAATTGTACTGATTTGAAACTTATTACTTTCAAATATTAAAATGTGATTTTGGGGCTGGGGATTTAGCTCAGTGGTTCTGCCGCCTGCCTTGAAAGCACAAGGACCTGAGTTTGATCCCCGGTACCAAAACAACAACAACAACAACAACAACAACAAAAATAAATAAAATGTGATTTCTAAGATAAAAGTTTATCAGGGATGAGGGTGTAGCTTAGTGGAAGAGTATGACTTAGCATGTGAATGGTTCTGGGTTCAATTTTTGGCACCAAAAAAAAAAAAGTTTAATTTTCACTGCTGTATCTTCAGTGTCGCCTAGAATAATGCTAAAGTAGATATTTAATAAATATTTGCTTAATGAGTGTCTTAGTTACTTGTTGCTGAGACAAAATACCCAACACCCAAAATTAAAGGAGGAAAGGTTGATTTCAGCTCAGTTTGGAGAGGTTTCAGTCCATAGGCCCCAAGGCAGGGTGGCATGGCAGAAGAGAAACAGTCCCTAGAGTGGCAGGGCAGGCAGAAGGCAGGAAAGCAGCAAAGCAGCAAAGTAGTGATGACCACAGGCCTCTTTCTGTCCTTTAAGTCTATGTAGGCTACATGCCCTTAGGGTATGTGCACATCCATGGTGGGCCTTCCCAATTATCCACCCCTAGAACCATGCCACACCAGTGCATGGACTAATTTAGTAATTGCACACCCTGGATGCCAGCATCACACATCCTAGATCTAGCCTGCTCTGAAAAGCCCTACCTGTGATCCTGTGAGGCTTTGGGGGACATCTAGACACAAAGCATAACCATGAATACATAAAAAGATAAGTGAGACTAATGAGAAGCAGCATTTATAAATTGGGAAAGCAATTTAAATATTGTGGGTTTTGGTCTGGAGATTTAGCTCAGTTGTTCCACTGCCTGCCTCGCAAGTGGAAGGACCCTCGTTCGATCCCTGGTACCAAAAAAACAAAACAAAACAAAAAATATTGTTTAGTTTAGTTCATTGTTTAGTTCTTATTATTATTGTGCTTTTAATGTGTAAGGGCAGTGATGGTGAACCTTTTAGAGCTTCCAATGATACAAATAGCCCACTCACTGCGGCACGCGTGCTATAGGTTCACCACCACTATGTAAGAGTAATCTTAGTGTTCTGTAAACAACATATGTAGGGCTGGGGATTTACCTCAGTGGTTCCACCGCCTGCCTTGCAAGCGCAAGGTCCTGAGTTCAATCCCCGGTATGAAAAACAAAAAAACAACATATGTATCCCTCCAGGGAAATCTGCAAATGAGAAGATATGGCATTTTGTAACTAAAATTTAATAAAATGTGAAATGGAATATTAATCTAAAAAATCTGAGCTTGAAATCTGAAAATTCTGAGTTATTTTAAACAATTCACATCTGGAGCACAATGTCATTCCCAGAGCTCTTGTCTGCCATTGTTGGTACTAGAGAGACACAGTGTCTTTCCCAAGGATTATCAGCTCAGGAAAGTAGGGACTACTTCATGCCTGGTTCTCTCTTCTTGTACCCAGAACAGTGCAATTATACAGGAGATATTATATACAGGTTGTTTGAATAAATTCACTTTATTTATAACATTTACAAAATATGAGTCTTCGCTTTTCTTAAATCTCAAAAATAAAGTTTCATATTTTTGAACTCAATTTTTTTTTTTTTTTTTGGTACTGGGAATCAAACTTGGGTCCTTGTGCTTGCAAGGCGGGCAGTGGAACCACTGAGCTAAATCTCCGGCAAGTTTCATTTTTTTGGGGGGGCGGGTACTGGGGATTGAATTTAGGTCCTTGTGCTTGTGAGGCAGGCAGCGGAACCACTGAGCTAAATCCCTGCCCCTAAATTTCATATGTTTTATCTTCAGATCAGTTAACATTGGTTAGACAGCTTTGATGTGTTCTCCATGTTGACTTTGAGGGCCCAGCCCTGTCTGATTGCCTATAATATTTCTACCTAACTTAGCTGTCTATATCACTCCCAAAGATAACAGGTAGGTCCTAATCTCCAAAACCTGTAAATGGTCCCTTGTTTGGGAAAAAAAAAGATTCTTTGGAGAAGAAATTAAGGATCTTGAGATGAGGAAGCTTGTCTGGCTTATTGGGGTGGACCCTAAATGTACTCAAAAGTGTCCTCATTAAAAAGGGGCCAAATACTACACACACACCAAAAAAATTGTTTACAGTGTCATGGGGCCAGGGATTTAGCTCAGTGGTTCCACCTCCTGCCTCGCAAGCGAAAGGTCCCGAGTTCGATCCCTGATACCAAAAAAAAAAGTATAGTGTCTTGCACATATCAGACTTTCAATTTAAAAACTTTGATTTAAAATCATCCAAACCACAAAAGCATTTTAACTTAAAAAGGATTCATTCTATACCACAGTACATAGAAAGAAATGACAGTATCACTCACTTTACCCCATTTTCATTCCCAACCTACTAGGGTACTACTGTGATAATTAACTGATTGTGTCAATTTGTGTAAGAAATGCCCAATTAAAATTCAAGGTCCTTCTACCTCAGTGAAATTTCTAGGAGTCCAGAGGTGTGGGGCATGTAGAGATTTCCCTTCTAAGGTAAAAGATAAATTGTTGCATCTGGCTCCCCCTACAACCAAAAAAGAGGCACAATGCCTAGTGGGTCTATTTGGATTTTATTTTATTTTTTTATTTTTGGTACCGGGGATCAAACTCGAGTTTGCACAGCAGGTGGCACCCACTGAGGTAAATCCCTGGCCCTATTTGGATTTTAGAGGCAGCACATTCCTCACCTAGGTATTTTATTCTGGCCCATTTACTGAGTGACTCAGAAAGCTGCTAGTTTTGAGTGGGACCCAGAACTACAGAAGGCTCTGCAACAAGGCCAGGCTGCTGTGCCACTGGGGCCATATGATCCAGCAGATTCCATGGTATTGAAGTGTCAGTGGCAGGTAGGGATATGCTGTTTGGAGTTTCTGGCAGGCCCCTATAGGTGAATCCCCATGGTGCAGGTGTTTAGGATTTTGGAGCAAGGCTCTGCCATCATCTACAGAAAACTACTCTCCTTCTGAAAAACAGCTCTTGGTCTGGTACTGAAGTTTAGTGGAAACTGAATGCTTGACCACGGAACAGCAGGTTACCTTGCGAACTGAATTGCCCATTACGATCTGGGTATTATCTGATCCACCGAGTCATAAGGATGGACATACACAGCAATAGTCCATCCTTTATGGAAATGTTACATAGGTGATTGAGCCAGAGCAGGTCCACAGGGACCTATGTAACAAGGAAGTTACACAGGAAGTTGCCCACATGCCTGTGGCTCCTACTCCTGCTGCCTTCTCTCTCCCAGCATGCAACTGTGGCCTCATGGGGTGTACCATATGATCAGCTGTCAGAGGAAGAGAAGGCTAGGGCCTGGCTTGCGGATGGTTGTGCATGCTATGCAGGCACTACCCACAAGTGGACAGCTGCAGCATTACAGCCCCTTTCCAGGACACCCCTGAAGGACACTGTGAAGGGAAATCTTCACAGTGGGCAGAACCTTGGGTAGTGCACCTGGTAGTGCATTTTGCCTGGAAGGAAAAATGGTCAGATGTGTCACTGTATATTATAACCAATGGTCTGCCCTGATGGTTGGTAACTTGAAGGAACATGACTGAAAACTGGGGACAAAGCTATTTAAGGAAGAGGTATATGGATAAACCTCTCCATATGGGCAAGGGATGTAAAAATATTTGTATCCCACATAAATGCTCACCAAAAAGTGACCTCAGCAGAAGAGAACTTTAACAATCAAGTGGAAAGGATGGCCTATTCCGTAGATAGAGGTCAATCTCTTTCTCCAGTCATCCCTGTCACTGCCCAATGGGCTCATAAACAGAGTGGCTATGGTGGCAGGGAAAGAGGTTATGCCTGGGCTCAGCAACATGGACTCACTGACTGATCTAGCAAAGGTTTTGCTTCCTCCTCCTGCAAATGAATGCTCTGCTGGCCTAGAAGTCTTAGTTCCAGAGGCAGGAAGGCTTTTCCAGGAAGCACAACAATTCCACTGAAATGGAAGCCAAGACTTGCCCCCGGTCATTTTGGTCTCCTCATGCTTCCCAGTAAACAAGCTAAAAAAGAAGTTACAGTGTTGGCAGGGGTAACTGACCCAGACTATCAAGGAGAAATTGGATGATTATTTCACAATGGAGAAAAGGAAGAATATACTTGGAATGCAGGATATCCCTTAGGGTGCTTCCTAATATTACCATGCCCTGTTATTAAGGTCAGTGGGAAACTGCAACAACTTAATTCAGGCAGGATGACAAATGGTCCAGAACCTTCAGGAATGAAGGTATGGATCACCCCACCAGGGAAAGAGCCTTCAGGTGCTTGCTGAAGGCCAAGGGAATACAGAATGGGTAGCAGAAGAAGGTAGTTCTAAATACCAGCTACGACTCAGTGATCAGTTACAGAAATGAGGATTGTATTGTAATAATTCTCTAATGTGCTTTCTATGTACTAAACTGTTGATAGAATATTGGTTCTTAAGTATTGTTAAACCTGTGTTACAAAGTTAGGAGTAAGCATTACCCAAAGAAAACTTGTCTTCTATTCCAGGGAGGGAATTAGTGTGTTTCCATTTGTAGGCAGGATAGTTGTAACATGTTAGGTGTAATTATGAACTTGTCTTTGTATCTAGAGATCAGAAAATGTGTTTAAGGAAATGTGTCTGGTTGTCAAGTTAACAAGGGCTGGATTGTGAAGAAACTGTGTCAATCTGAGTAAAAAACACCCAACTAAATTGGATCAGCACGGTTCTAGGTGTGGCTGAAGGGATTTACTAAAAACAGAAAACCACCCTGGGTGTGAGTGGCACCAACCAACAGGTTTGTCACCTGAATGGAACAAAAGGGAAACAGGAAGGAAGGCTTGCTTCTGTTTCTTCAGAGGAGCTCTAGTCTTCACCTTCACATTGGACTTCATCATCTCCTGGTTTCCAGAGCAGACTCTTCAGCCTCCATCAGATCCTTTGGCCTCCGGTTACTGACTGAAACAGGGTACTACAGCGGGCTCCAGGCCTTTGACTGGATCCTTTGGATCTCCAGCAGGCAGATACTGGAGACACTTTTTGCACTCTTCTAAACCTGACTCTGCAGTGGCCATTGTAAGCTTATTGTGTAAATCCTTATACATTTGTATATCTTGCATTAAATCTGTTTCTCTAGTAAGGACTGATTGATACAACTACTACTCGTTAGTGTTTCTTCTGTCTCTCTCTTTTTTTTTTTTTTTTGGTATCAGGGATCGAACTCGGGTCCTTGCGCTTGCA
Source organism: Heterocephalus glaber (assembly GCF_000247695.1). The sequence goes on along the minus strand of NW_004624822.1, from coordinate 86,101 downwards.
AAGCAGGCAGTAGAACCACTGAGCTAAATCCTCGGCCCTCTTCTGTCTCTTATCGAATGATGCATTGCTGGGGATTGAACCCAGGACCTTGTGCACGCTAGGCAAGCACTCTACCACCAAGCCACAATCCCAGCCCCTGGCTATCTTTTTAAAAAATATCTTGACATAGATAGGAGGATGCACACAAACACACACACACTCACACACTATTATACACAGAGTCAGATATGTGTATTATTCTGCAATATGCTTTCTGCCCCCTCAACATACTATGACAACTTGTATAGTTCTGGTTCCATTACAGTGAGTAGATGAACCCTAATTTATCAAATCAGACCCCTGATAATGGCCACATAGATCCCTCTCTCCTGTTTTTTTTTTTTTTTTTTTTTTGAGATAGGGTCTCACTATGAGTTCAGGGTGGCCCTAAACTATGTAGCCCAGGGTAGCCTTGAACTCACAGTGATCCTTCTGCTTCAGCCTCCCAAATGCTGGGATTACAGGCGTGTGCCACCACGCTTGGTTCTCTCTCTTTATTATAACAAACATGGCAACAAACATTTATCAAATATATGTTAGCATGTATGCAGGAGTATTTCCAAGGAAAAAATGTCTCTGAACTGGGCATAGTGGTGCACACCCGAATCCCAGCACTTGGGGGGCTGAGGCAGGAGGATCGTTGTTAGTTTGAGGATAGCCTGGGGTACATAGTGAGTTCAAGGTCAGCCATAGTGAGACCCTGTCTCAAAAAATCAAAAACTAAAAGCAAAACAAAATCTTTGAAGAAGAATTTTCTTTGGTGGCTGCCATCATATTTCCTTGTAAGAATTTTTTTTTTTTTGGTACTGGTGATTGAACTTGGGACCTTATACTTTCAAGGCAGGTAGCAGAACCACTGAACTAATGGCCCTCCTTGTAAGAAATCTTTATCCGGGCACATTATTACCCATTGTAGCCCTTGTCCTCATGTTGCCCCCTGATGGACAGTGGGAACAAGAACACTCAGGGTTGAGCCAGCTTGGATTCAGGTTTCCTACAGACTCAATTTTCACAGGTAAGACAGTTTAGGAGTTAGGGCTCTGAGGGGCTCAGGCTTAAACTCTGGTGCCATTTAATCTAATTACTGTAGATTAAGTAGGAGTTGTCAGTTAATCCAGGAACCTGATAGTTATTTATAACATTCTGAGGGATACCTGTTATGTTCTAAACAATTTAAAAACAAATCTTTGAATCACAACACTTTTAAACTCTAGCATCTAATCAGCGAATGTGCTAGGTATTCAGAGTATAGAGATAAAACCATTTCTGGGGCCAGGGATTTAGCTCAGTGGCACTGTGCCTGCCTCGAAAGCACAAGGTCCTGAGTTGGATCCCCGGTACCCCCCCCCCCAAAAAAACCACTTCTGCTCTCAAGAAACTCTTGATCAAGAGGACGGTAATTCATGTTAACTTTGTTAGTATGAAAATGTGATAAGTTATATAAAAATACTTTTTTTTTTTGAGACAAGGTCTTGCTATGCAGTTCAAGCTAGTCTTGAACTCACTATTTAGCCCAGGCTGGCCTCAAATTTGTGGCGATCTTCCAGCCTCAGCCTCTGGAGGGCTGGGATTATAGGCAAGTGCCATCACATCTGACAAAAAATGTCTTTTAAAAAGATACAGTATTGGGCCGGGGATTTAGCTCAGTGGTTCTGCCGCCTGCCTCACAAGCACAAGGTCCCGAGTTCGGTCCCTGGTACACACACACACACAAAATTTCAGTATTCTACTTAAGTATTTACGTTTTTATTTTTCTACTTAAGTATTTACAGGTGAAATATCATGATTCTGGGTTTTGCTTTAAAATAATTCAAGAAAACAGAAAATCAAGAAAGAAATAATTGAAACAAATGTTGATAAGTATTTAATTAAATGATGAGTATATACAGATTCATTATCTCTAATGAATAGAGATGTAATGATATGGATTCATTATTCTCTCTGCTTTTGTAAATACAAATATAGTTCTCTTAAGTGCATTCTTGTAAGTACATTTACAACTACTAATATTATATAAGAAAATAACAATGGACACATGAGAGGCTACAGGAATGGGCCCAAATATGCTTGTGTGCGATTAAGCAGGATAGAGGAGTGGTGAAGAGTCAGATTCTGATATCAGATTACCTAAGTCCAAATCCCAGCACCATTTCTTTTTAGGAATATGATTTTATTTTTATTTTTATTTTTTTTTTGGTACTGGGGATTGAACTCAGGACCTTGTGCTTATGTGGCAGGTATGGTGCCCAGGCTGGTCTTAAACTCCTAGGCCCAAGTGATCCTCTTGCCTACAGCTAAATCGCCACCACACCTAGCTATAAATTGTATTCCTTATTACATAAACGAATGAGCAAGTATTTATAAAAATGAATTACTTCAGAAAGTGGCAACAATAATAAGTGTTCAAAGTGAGGGGGAGTATTTCAAGAGGGATTAATGGCAATGTGTCTTTTACTGAAATCATTGGGGGGGGTGCTGGGTATCAAACTCAGGACCTGCACTTGTGAGGCAGGCGCTGGAACCACTGAGCTAAATCCCTGGCCCTAGTACTTTTTTTTTTTTTTTTTTTGGTACTGGGGATCAAACTTGGGTCCTTGCGCTTGTGCAGCAGGCAATGAAACCACTGAGCTAAATCCCCAGCCCCAATATTTTTTAAAATTTAAACATTCACCATATGTTGTGATCACATCTAATATAACTGATTATAGCTGTAGACTAATTTTCATTTTAATTTCAATGTTTGCTATTTAATTGTGAAACAATCTCAAACTCACAGAAAAGCTGCAAATATAATACCAAAAATATTTCTCTTTCCCACCATTTCAGAGTAGTTGCTAACATCATGCTTTACCACCCCTGAATAGTTTACTGTGTTTTTCTTGCAAACAAGGACTTTTTCCTACATAATCACAATGAAATCAAAGGCAAGAAATTAACATCAATATGTCAGTACTACCAAATCATCAAATTCCATTCAAGTTTCACCACTTGTCATTCACAAATGATATCCCTTACAGCAATAGAATCCAGTCCAGAATGCCTTATTACCTTTATTATATCTTTTTAGTTTCATTTAATCAGCAATAGAGCCTCAGTATTTTCTTGACCTTCATGATCTCCATACTTTTGAAGATTACAGTCACTTTGTAGAATTTCCTTCCTTTCCAGTCATCTGATGTTTCCTAATGATTAGGTGTAGGTTGAACATCTTTGGTTAAAAATGCCACAGAAGTGATCCTGAGTGCATGTTCTCATTATTTCCTATCAAGTGGCACATCATTTTGATTTGTACTACTACAAAGAGTGTTTAACTGAGCATTTAAGATGGTGTCAGCAGGCATGATGGCACACATCTGTAATCCTAGCACTCTGAAGTGCTAAGATGGTATGACTGTGGGTTCAAGCCCAGCCTGGGTAATTTAACAATTTAGTGAGACCCTATCTCAAAGTGGGGTGGGGTAGGGATGTAGCTCGGGGGGGGGGGGGGGAGATGGTGTCTGTCAGGTTTTTCCAATATAAAGTTAATCTTTTCCTGTTTATAATATAGTATTTTATAGAGGAGATACTTTAAGCCTACATAAATATTCTTTATCAAATTTTCTATTTGTTCATTTATTTATATCAGCATGGACTCATAGTTTCCTACTTCATTCAATGGGTTATAATCTTGTTATTTATTGTAAGTTCAAGTGTCCTTTGATTTGGCCAATGGGAAGACCTCCTTTAATTTGATTTTTATGTCCTTTGCAACACTGTTTTTGGCACTTTGTACTTTCTGGCATTACAAGATGTGCAGGCATATATCTTATTCTGTTCTTGCCTCAAGGAGTAGAATCAGCCATCTAGTCAAGTAGCCCTGGTTTTTTTTAATGGAGAATGGTGTCTGGAAGCCAAGATTTGGGCTGCAAGTGTGTTCACTGTTATTGGGTTATCTGTTCCCAGCTCATCCTGGTGGAAGAGGCAGGAAGCACATGTATGTGTTACATGTACACACTGATATCTATACTTAATCCTGTGTGTTCGTTGACATCTATGAGTTCGTATGGATTCCTCTAGTTCCAATCCAGCACCATAGGATTCACTTTAACACTCTTCCTTTCCATATTTGTAATTTCTTCTTTGACAGTGAGAAATCTGGCAACTATTATCCTCAAAATATTTATTTGATTTATCCTATTTAGATAAACAAACTTCCATTGCCACCACTCCCCACCCAAAGAGATGCCTCCCTCCTTCCCTTGAGTTCTGACACCTCATCCTGGGCTTCCCTACAGCTTGGAAGCTATTCTTACCTCAACGGAGCACCAGTACTCCTTGCTAGTACTACTCTAGTGGTAGAGTGCTTGCTTAGCATGCACAAGGCCCTGGCTTCAATCCCTAGTACCACAAGAAAAAAATATATCATTGTCTTCTGTTTTTAAAACATTACTTTTGGTCTTTTTACTGAATATCATTTGGGTAAATTACTGATGTAAAACTTTCCTTTAAATCAATAAACTCATAAACTTCCAAGTTTACTGAAGACAATGTAATTTTTTCATAATTTATGAGATATTACTAATTCATTAAAATTCCCCAATACGTGTTTCAAATTGCTACCTTTCTAATGGGTATTTTTGACCAAAATCAGGGCAAAAGGCCAAGTCAGCACACCAGTCTCCAAGGCTCTGTGTGACCGGGCCCCTCTTCCTGCCCCTGCTCTTCTGTCACCTGGTCTCTGTGCAGTCCCTCCATCAGGCCAGTCCACTTGTCTTAGGGCTTTGGGCCTCACTGTCCCTCTTACTGGAATGCTCCCTCCTCAGATGCTCCGAGGCTCCCTCCTCTGACTCCTTCAAGTTTTTGTTTACATGTCACCTTCTCAATGCAGCCCACCTCAAAAAGCCTATTTAAAAGTGTAACTGGGCCGGGGACATAGCTCAATGACACTGCACCTGCCTGGCAAGTGCAAGGTCCTGAGTTTGATCCCCATCCCGGAAAAAAAAAAAAATAACTGACCCCCATTCCATTTATTCTGCTGTTTTCTCTAAAACTTATCACCTTCTAATAAATCATTTCTAATACCACTTTTGTTTATTTTTTTACTTTCTCCCCACAGTAACAACAAAAGTATACAAGGACAAAGATTTTTAATGTTTGGCTCATTACTTAATAAATATTTATTAAATGAAGACAGTCATTACCTGAGGTAATTTGTTTTGTTTTTTTGGTATCGGAGATCGAACTCAGGACCTTGCACTTGCAAGGCAGGGAGTGGCACCACTGAGCTAAATCCCTGGCCCTTACCTGAGGTAATTTGAATCCCTAAAGTAAATTATTAGTGCCATCTAGTGTTCTTGGAGGGATGTGCTGATTAACCCCGAGACTTGTATTAGCCATGAAATAAATACTAATGGTTTAATCAATTCTCAGTTATTCTGCTTTTTACTGTCTTCTGTGGTTCTGTAAAAATTAAAATGCTTTTAGTGATTAAGCAGTCACAGTACATATCGACTTCTCTAATAGCAATCTCTTTTGGGTTGCCTCTTCCTTCCCAGAATTGCTATGGTGGCAGAAATACACATAGGTCACATATATTTTAACCCGGGGCACCTCCACACCTCTGCCCTATGCACACCAAAACCTAACACCACCACCACCAAAACCCCAAATGAACACAGCAATAGTCTTTGCTGTTTGGTAACTGTTGGTATGGTTTTTCTCTAGAATATCAAAATACTGTACATATGCCATGGTTTGAATGTCCCTACCAAAAGTAATGTTGAAATTTCATCCCTATTTTGATATTAAAAGGGTAAAACTTAAACTGACTACATTATTTGGAGATCTTTGGTAGGTTAACTAAGGCTGTAAGGGTGAAGCCTGAATTTGAGGAGACAATGGCTTTGTAAGAAGAGAAACCTGAGCCAGGACATTCTCACTGTGAGCACTGTGCCATTTTGGGACCCTAAGGAAAGCTGCTACCACCTCTCTGTTATGGCTTGTGTTGAGATGTCTCCCCAAAGCCTTGTGTGCTCATAGGTGGGGCTTTTCAGAGGTGGCTGGATCTAGAGCGTGTGATACTGGGATTAGGGGTGTGATAACTGTATTAGTCCACTGATTGGTTTAGCATAGTTCTGGGTGTGGATAATGGGAAGGCCCACCCTGGGTGTGGGTGATATCAACCAATAGGCTTGTAGGCTGGATGGGATAAAAGGGAGAAGGAGGCCTGATGCTGCTGCTTCTTGCCTGTTATACCATGGACTGTTTCTCCTCAGCCATGCCCCTCGGCCATGCCACCCTGCCTTGGGGCAGCCAACTATGAACTGAAAACTCAACTGTGGGCTAACTGTGGACCTTTCTTCCTTTAACTTGTAGGTGTTGGGTATTTTATTCCAGCAATGAGGAAAGTAACTAAGACACTCTCCGTAGGTGGCTGCGTGATCTTAAATTCCCCAGCCTTCAGAATCATGAGCCAAATAAACCTTTATTTCTTTACTAATTATTCAGTCTGTGGTACCGAGGTTGCAGCAACAGAAAACAGACTACAACAGCTTATTTATTGATTTTTAAATTCTGGTTTTGGCCACAAAGGGTCCTAAATCAAAATGATAAAACATCCACAAGGGCAATAGTAACACTGTTTAAAATAGCATCAGAATTCTCTAAGATAAGCTTGATTTTTCCTTTTTCCTTTTTTTTTTTTT
>NW_004624822.1:19139-60826 GCF_000247695.1 Heterocephalus glaber | reverse complement strand
GGGATCAAACTCGGGACCTTGCACATTCAAGGCAGGTGGCAGAGCCATTGAGCTAAATCCCCGGCCCAGCTCCTCTATTTTTTTAATCTGTGTCCTCTCTAGATTTATTAATCATGTCTTACACTAGGGCACAGTCTCTGCTGTTATCTGAGAAATTATTTCTGATTTCATTTTTTCCCGATCCTCTTTTGTTGCCGGTTCAGGGAGTCCAGGTGGTTGAATATCAGATTGTTCCATCTCATTTCCCTTTGGGGTTGCTTTAGGTGATCCGGAAGTCTGGTTTTAAGACTTGTTTATGTGTCTTCTCATTTCAGTGGGGGTAGGTGCTGCTGGTGCCAGTGAGGCCCACCTCCTCAGGGCTGAGGTGGGGGCCTCTGCTCCTGGGTGCTGGGGGCGGTGGTACAGGGGCCTCCACCAATATTCTTTGAGGAATTGTCCTGACTTGAAGTCCCACGCTTTTTTAGTTGTGCCAGACTGCTAAGATTTCCCCATGGCTTTGAGTTTGGAAATATGGGGCATTACAGAGTACGACCTGGAACCTAATCATTTGTCATATACCATGTTAATTGGTTACTTAGAAAACATTTAAATTAGTGTTCATTGATTATTAAAATTATTGTCATTTTTGGAGCTTACTTAGAATTTTAGGAGTTTTCTGAAGTTACTAAAAATTCATACAATGTTGGACTTTTATCTCATCTCTGTTTCTTTTCAGCGTTTTCCATTGGGGGGTGATGATGAAGTTATGAATTCTACTTTACAACAGTTTTCAAAAGTTATAGATGAGGTAAATATTTAGTTTCCTTGAATAAGTGTTCTCATAATTGTTACTCTAGTTATTAAGTTTTAATTGGGAACCTTTATTATAACAAAAAATAAAACTTTATTACAAAGACTGCTAAAGAAGGGTCTTATTTCCATGTGCTTGTTGCTGTCTGATAAGAACACTTTCTTTATCTGTTAAAACAAATTGTTTTTGAGGAGTAAGCTTAGAGATGGGCTTTCTATATTCCCAGCCCATGTATCATTCATTGTGTTACTTGATGTGGGCAAGGAAAGAGGGATGAAGCTGTAAGCTATAGCTAAGCCCTTTGTGGTTTTTCTTTTGCTGTGAAGCAACATTTACTGTTTAGTCCTTATTATTAGTAGTAGTAATTTCATTATTTTTATTAACAAACTACTTAGGAGAATATTTTGTAAATAATTGTTCTTTAGCTTTAAAACTATAAGAAAAAGAAATGACCATTATTAATATATATATATATTTTTTTATTTTTTATTTTTTTTTTATTTTTCTTTTTGCTACTGGGGATCAAACTTAGGAACTTGCGCTTTTGAGACAGGCACAGTGCCACTGAGCTAAATCCCCAGCCATACCACATTTTGTTTATCCGTTTATTATGGACATTTGAGTTTCCACCTTTTGGCTAGTGTGAAATAGTGTAGCATTCGTATACTAGTGTGTTTTGTTAAAAACCAGTTTTCAGGTCTTTTAGGTACATACTCAGAAATGGGATTGCTAGATCATATAGTACTTTTGTTTGTTTGTTTGTTTGTTTTGTTTTTTGGTACCGTGGATCGAACTTTGGTCCTTGTGCTTGCGCTTGCGAAAGCGTGGCAGAACCACTGAGCTAAATCCCCGGCAATCATATGGTACTTTATGTTTAATTTTTTTTTTTTTTTTGAAGACAGGGTTTTAAGATATAGTTCAGGCTGGCCTTGAACTCATTCTAGCCCAGGCTGGCCTGAACTCTCAGTGATCTTCCTGCCTTAGCCTCCTGAGTGCTGGGATTACCAGCATGCACCATGGTATCCAGATATGTTTAACTTTTTCAGGAATCACCAAACTGTTTTCTGTATTGCTCATACCATTTATATTCCCTTGAGCAAGGAACAAGGTTCTACCTTTATTACGTCCTTGTTCTCAACAACATTTTTTTTTCCAGAACTGGGGATTGAACTCAGGGCCTTCATACTGAGGTGTATCTCTGGACCTTTTTATTATTTTTATTTTGAGACTGGGTCTCACTAAGTTGCCTAGGCTGGGCTTGAACTTTCAAACTTGTGATCCTCCTCCCTCAGCTTCATGGAGTGCTGGGATTATAGGTGTGCACCACCACACCCAGCTCTTTGTCCATTTTTTAATTCAGTTTTTTGTTTTCTCAGAGTTCTTTATTCTAAGTGCAATCTTCTTATTAGATTTGTCATTGGCAAATATTTTATTCCATTATGTGGGCTATTTTCACTTTTTTGATATCATCGTTTAGTGCACAAAAGTTTTAAAATTTGTTTTGTTTTGTTTTGTTTTTGGTACTGGGGATCGAACTCAGGACCTTGAGCTTACGAGGCTGGCTTGGTGCCACTGAGCAAAATCCCTGGCCCCAAAGTTTTTAATTTTGATGAAGTCTTATTTGCATTTTCTTTTATTCCTTGTGCTTTTGTTATCATAGCTAAGAAGTCATTGCCAAACTCAGAATCTTCCTAAGTTTTTAAATGGAAAATTTTGACTGTATAATATTTTGTACTATATAAAAGCTTTTGGTATTTTCTTATGTAAAATATGTCAGCCTATTAAAGTAGTTTGTTTCATTTACATAAGACTGGTTAAATGTTTCTGTAGACATTCATTATAAATGTTATGTTAGTTATTTGGCCTTTTTGATCTTTTTTTTTTAACTAGCTCAGCTCTTGTCATGCGGTACTTTCAACTCAACTTGCTGATGCCATGATGTTCCCCATTACCCAGTTTAAAGAAAGAGATCTTAAAGGTATTGAAGTCAAACTTATGTTTTTCATCAGTTGTCAGAAGATCAGTGCTTCTAAAAAGTGTATTATTCTGTACCTAAACCATTTCTGACCATAACTTCTGCCACTTTTACTTAATTCAGTCACCAGGTGTTTATAGGAGCTCTTGATAGATATTGAACTAGATACTGAAAAATATAGATAAGAAATTCCTTCCTTTTCGAAATCCTAGAGAAGATGGATAAACACATAATTATGATACTGTCTCTCTCTCTTTCTTTTTTTTTGGTACTGGGGATTGAACTCATAATCTTATGCTTGTGAGGCAGGCACAGTGCCACTGAGCTAAATACCCGGCCCCAATACTGCTGATACTGTGTTTTTTTTTTTTTTTTGGTTTTGGTTTTGGTTTTGGTACCAGGGATTGAACTCAGGACCTTGCACTTATGAGGCAGGCGGCAGCAGCACTGAGCTAAATCCCCAGTCCCAATACTGTGTCTTTTATAATTAGGGAATGAGAAGGTGCTGTAGGACTTAGAGGAGAGGGTCAGAAAGAGTTTATGAAAGATGTGAGCATTGAACAGTGGGGAGGAATTTGCCAGGGGAAGTGAGTCATTGTTCTGTTAGAGGGACTAGAGTGCACAAAAGTATGTGTTCTAGAAGTGCTTAGCTTGTTTTGTGGATAATAAGAAATTCAGTGTGGTTGCAATGTTGGATATACAGTACTGGGGTAAAGTAGGAGAAAATTTAGAAATAGATTAGATTATGCTAAAAATGTTGAGCCTGAGTTTATGAGCAAAGAGAAATACCAGGGGAGGTGTTTAAAGATTAAAGAGAGATAATGTTTTTGTTTTTTGGAGGAAGAAATAAAGTAGATTTTGTGTCTAGGAGATTGGACTAAGATGTGAGAGTCCAGTGATGTATGACCAAGGCCTGAGTTGGGATAGTGGAACAGAGAGAGTGTAGAGATTTGTTTGGGCTAGGCTGCTGGGAGAAGTATGGAGCCGGCACATCTTACAACTTAGTGGCTTTGTAGTTTGTAGATTTTTTGCCCATTTACTGTTACTAGGTGGTAAAATGAGGATTTCATAGAATTGGATCTTCTTTTTCATAATTTATAAATTTAGTCATATAGACTTATTTCTAAAATAGTCAGAATAAAAACAATTAACCAATAATGTATCAGTCATTTGTAAAAAAGTAAACATTGAATAAAAACAAATGTATTGCTGAGATGGAGTAAATAATTGTAATGATCCTTAAGAATGATTATTTCAAAGGTCAAGAAACAAGAATTTTTTCTCCATCATATAAGGGGACTGATTGGCCTAATCTTATTAATAAAACGTGCTTTTTTCCGTTCAACATTTGAAGTTATTAAAGTCATATGTCAAAACTGGGGATTTAACCTAGTGGTCCCATCGCCTGCCTCGCAAGTACAAGGACCCGAGCTCGATCCCCGGTACCAAAAAAAAAAGAAAAAAAAAAGTCATATGTCAAAAAATGAATTAATAGGCACTAAGTCAGAATATCTGCAGAGCTAACACAACAATGGGTTTTAAAGTTTGTTTTGTGTTATATTATTTGTATTGAGTAGATTTTTTTGTTGGTGTAATTGTTGCCAATGAGAGTAAATGTTTCATAGACTAGCAGGCAGGTATAGTAATTTTACACTTTAAGAGTGGAAATATAAAGTATTGTATAGAGTTTTAATTGCGGTTTTAGTGGCATTTATTGCTTTGTAAACTTTAAAGTATTTAATAAATATGCTAAACAGAAATTCTTGAACTTTTTCAGAAATTCTAACATTAAAAGAAGTGTTTCAGATTGCTAGTAATGGTAAGCCCTGAATACTTTATATACTTATTTTTTTATTGATCCATTTATCAGTATATAGCGTGATTCTTTGTAATAATAATTGAAAAAAAATGAACCTAATTAAAAGCTTTCGTGAATATTATTTAAATCAATGTTACTTCAATACCCTTCTTACAGGAAACATTTTAAAGGCTTATTGCATCAGTCTTCTAGTTTATTATCTTCATAATGTCTAAAGAGGTAGTATAATACTTTACCTTCCTTATTTTTCTATATATTCCAATTTTTATTTAATGAGCATTTGTTATTTTTGGACTAAACATACTTTAAAAAACTTTTAGTGTATTATAGTTTCCTTGGAATTGTTTTTATTTACCAGTTTGATAAACATAATTTAGCGGAAACTTGGCTGTGGGGAAATTTGAATATGATGATCAAGTGGTAGGAAATTCTTGTTTTAGTACATTTGCAGAAAGATGCATGTGTTCAGAACATTTAGAGCATTTATAGGTTTTGCAGAGTACTGTTGATGGTTGTCAGCACTCATTTCTGCCTTCTAGATCATGATGCTGCAATTAACAGATACAGCCGATTGTCCAAAAAAAAAGAAAATGATAAGGTAGGGTACATACATGCTCCCTCACAATTAATGCTGTTTCCTTAGACGGTCTAGTTTTCCCTGTTTAAAAATACAGCCAGCAGTTCATGTGTATGTTTTGCCCCCCCACCCCCACCCCGTACTAGGGATTGAACTCAGGACCTTGTGCTGGCTAGGCAGGCACAGTACCACTGAGCTGCATCCCCATCCCTGTTGTGCTGTATTGCATTTAGTTTGTTTGTTTGTTTGTTTTAAGAATAAAAACATTTTGGGGCCAGGGATGTAGTTCAGTGGTTCTGCCGCCTACCTTGCAAGCGCAAGGACCCGAGTTCGATCTCTGGTACCAAAAAAAAAAAAAAGAATAAAAACATTTTATCGTTTTAATTTTTAAGTTTTTTGTATTTACATTATTCTTTACTGCTAGTGGTTTAAAAGCTCTTTAATAATTGTTGGTCTCTTTTAACAAAATACTTTTCTTCTGCCAGAATTTGTTCTTATAATTGAACATAACTATTCTAAAACTAGAATTGATGCCTGGTATCTTATTTACTGATGCCTCTTATTTATTGATGCCCAGTATCATACTGCCTCTTTTTGCTTTGCATTTTGATAGCAGTGGATACATTGTTTTCATTTGACCATATATGTATTCAGAAATGTCTTGTAAAATATTGTGGTCAAAAAAAGTTGAGTTGTTACATACACAATTCAAAGAAATTCTTTTATGAAGCCCTCTTCATTTAAAGGGTTATTTGTCTTTTGATAATTCAGGAGTGAAGTCCAGACATATTTTACTGTATTTGAGGAGAAATGCAGTCAAGTAAGGATTAAAGAACAGAATGTTAACAGGTTCATCTGGGTGTTGCTTAAGATCAGCTTTCTCTGCAGTGCCTAATCCAGAGCTTGCTGTATAGGCCTTCCTAGATGCTGAGAGTGAGGGCATCTCTATGCCTGGGACTTGGTGTCTGTAGCCTTGGCTGCTGCTGCTGGTAGAAACACAAGTGACTGCCTGTGGGAATCCATGTAGCATAGTATTTACTGTGCACTAGCCACTGTGATGATGAATGGAATGTCCAAAGATAAACTGCTTGATGGTGCAGATACTGATAAAGTATGTACATTTGAGATCTCTGTTAGTCATCTTGCTTTAGAGAAGTAGTTAAAGGCCCTATGTAGAAGACATATTCGAGAGGCCCTGAGTTTGATTCCTAGTACCAAAAAAAATATTTTTTTGGCATATTTTTTACATTCCCTCTCACTGTTCCAAGTCTTCTTAAAAAACATTCTTTCACCATTTTTTTTTGGTACCAGGGATCGAACTCAGGTCCTTGCGCTTGCGCAGCCGGTGGCGAAACCACTGAGCTAAATCCCCAACCCTCTTTCACCATTTTTTTAATGTAAAAAATTATTGAGCACCTGCTTTATATCTAACAGTATGTTGAAGGAACAATATAAGTAGGTTCCAGTCCTGCCCGGAAGTAGATACTCCACATTTATTGAAGGCTTTTGTGTAAATGTATATGACAGGCCTAAGTGCCTGAGCACACGAATGAAGAGAAGGCATGGACTAGCATGAATTAAATGCAAAAATAGAGGTTTTACTAAAATGCTAAAAGCACAGAAGGGCTTTGATCGATGAATTGGGAAATACTGCACTTTTAGAAGGTGCCATTTGCCCTGAAGATAAGTGGATATCATTGATGAGGTTCGAGAGAGAGAGTGTTCTTAAACAAAAGCCTTTCCAGAGGCATATGATGGAGTTGGAGAATGTAAAGGTTGGAAGTGCTTGCCCTGGAGTTAGACTGGGAACAAACCTCAGTTCTGCCACTAATTTGCCTGAAGTCATGTACTTCTACTTAATTCCAAACCTTTATTTTCCTATAAAAAAAAAACCCCACAGTATTTTGTGAAAATGAAGTTAGGTAATGCATGCAGAGTATTTGTCTTATAGCAAATTTTCATTAAATTCTCGCCATAATTATTTTGGTGATGATTAAAAATAATCATTGCAGTGTGTCTGAAACATTGGAGATCTTTGGGGAGATGTAGCAGAAATGACAAAAGAGAAGTAGTTGAGGCCAGATTACTGTAGTAATGACCTGGAAATTTGTGTTAGAGGAAATGAGCAGCCACCAAAGGATTCTAAGACGGTAAATGATACCATATAGTTATGTTGTAGAACAGAAACATTAATGAAAATGAGAAGAGCCCAAGACCAAAGGGGATCCAATGAAAAGGTTTTAGAATAGTTTGCAAAGACATATAAATGTCTCAAATAATGTTATTATTATTATTGGGTTTTTTTGTGTGTGTGTGACAGGCAGGGTCTCACTATGTAGTTCAGGCTGGCCTTGAACTCATCACTATGTAGCCCAAGCTGGTCTTGAACTCAGTGATCCTCCTGCCTCAGCCTCTCAAATAATGTTATTGAAAGAGGACAGGAAGGAGTACTTTCCACAGTACTATGAATTGACCCCAGGGGAGTTCTACCACTGAGCTATATCCCCAGCCCATTTTAGTTTTTATTTTTATTAAAAAAGTTTTTTTTTTGTACCAGGGATCAAACTCAAGACCTTGTGCTTACCAGGCAGGCGCTATGCCGCTGAGCTAAATCCCTGGCCCTTTTTTTTTTTTTTAATTTTTAATTTTTTTGTTTTTTGAGACAGGGTCTTCCTTTGTAATTCAGGCTGGCCTTGAACTATGTAGCCCAGGCTGGCCTTGAATGCTCAGCAGTCCTGCCTCAGCCTTCTGAGTGGTAGGATTACAGGTGTGTGCCACCATCCCGGACTTTATTTTTTTATTTTGAAGTAGGATCTTATTAAGTTGTCCAGGCTGGCCTTAAAAATCAAGAACTTTCAATCCTCCTGCCTCAGCCTCCCTCGTAGCTGGGATTAAAAATGTGTGTCACCACTCCTGGCTGGGAGATATTTCATAAGCAAAGACTTTTGGTTAGGGGGAATAAAAAGTGAATGTTAGAATGTTTGGATAAGTGATGGGTCCTGGAGTAATTAAGAGCTAAGAAATAAAATAGAAGAGCAGGTTTTTAGGGAAGATACAGTTTTGCCTTCTGTTCTGAAAATTTCCAGTACATAAATACACATGTATCAACACATGTATCTCACACACACACACACACACACACACACACACACAGGAGATGTTTCCTCTGGCACTAGGTAGAGTGAGGACAGGAGATAAAAATTTGTGATCACTAAGTCATTGGTATATTGGAATATGTTTGGTACTTGATAGGTATTCTAAGAGAGGAAGAAGAGAGAAGAACCTAATGCATGTTATATAATTGTTTAATAAATATCAATTGTCTGAATAAAAGAACTTAGAACACATATTTTAAGAATGAGTAAAGGAAGATAAGCAATTTGAAGAGAGGAAGAGTGGTAGGTAGAGAACTAGGAGGGAGAATATATGCTGAAAACTGACTGAAGTCAAAGACTAATGGCTAAGTTAACTAACAACAGTCTGCCTTTCTTTCATGTGCCAGACTTACTCTGCCTTGCCTATTTTAGATATTTACATCTTTAATGATAGGCAGATATGGATCATAGTAATGATATGGTTGATAGTTAAAAAGGAAAGTTAGCTTAGCCAATATTTTTTTTTTTTTTGGTACCGGGAATCAAACTCGGGTCCTTGCACTTGTGCAGCAGGTGGCGAAACCACTGAGCTAAATCTCCAGCCCTTAGCCAATATGTTTAAGGATTTCTAATAGATTAGAAAACAAAAGTTATGTTCAACTGGTAGTGATAACAGTATTTTCCTTGGTAGGTTTTGCCCCATAGATAACTACTGAAGATAATTCAAAATTAAGTGCATAATAGTATTTTAAATCTTTTCATTCAAAGGTGAAGTATGAAGTGACAGAAGATGTGTACACTTCCAGAAAAAAACAACACCAAACCATGATGCATTATTTTTGTGCATTAAATACTCTTCAGTACAAGAAGAAAATAGCATTATTAGAACCTCTACTTGGGTACATGCAAGCTCAGGTACATACTATACTATATTTTGGATTATAAGTGTCCTGATATTTACATTAAATGTAAGAATATTACAAGCTATTGCCAGTATCCTCATTTGTGTCTGGGTTCTAAAAAATAATTTTAAAATGTCATCAATGTATTAAGGAAGTTGGGGAGAGTCATTTTCCCTTGAAAATAAAGATTTCAAATGTTTCAGAGAACATGAAACCACTTACATTGTATTTTGTCCTTGTCAACACAGTTGGGAACAGGAGCAGAAAACTAAATGAATTACAGGGCCAGGGATGTAGCTCAGTGGCACCACGCCTGCCTGGTGATGCAAGGTCCTGAGTTCGATAATGGGTACTGGAAAAGAAAAGAAAACTAAATGAATTACAGAGTTCTACCTATTGCTGTAGCTTCCACTCATTCTTGGTGCACAATCTGAAAGAAAATGCACAAGTTTGAGTTTGTTCCATGGTCCTGAGTTAAAAATGGTAGATAAACTCTCAAGTGCTCAAAGAGATAGGCATCAGGAGGGAAGCTAGAAAATGGAGTTTTGAGCAATATAAGATAAGATGTTAGTTCCTTAAAAATCAAGAATTTAAGAAACATGAATATTCCTTCAGTTATAAAAGTATTTGCTATTCTTCAGATAAAAAACTTATCATTGTAGTAAACATGAAATAGTTTATGCATATGATTTATTTCAGTGCTCTAAAATTTCCAGTTTGAAAAAATTGTTTACCATACATTTGTTTTAGTTTTCTGTTAAAAAGTATAAAAGGATGTACAGTAGAATTTAATTCTAGTTTCCTTAGTGCCTTTGTGTCCAGTACAGGTTGCAAACTACAACCTATTATTACACAAATGACATAGACAGATGAAACAGCCCTTTGTTGTTGCTGTTTTTACTTAACCATGTATCTTGGAGATTGCTTATGTGCTTTATTTAAATACTTAAGTAATTTTTTGTATGTGTTTGTGTTTATATCCATTCTTCCTTCATCTCAGATAAGTTTCTTTAAGATGGGTTCTGAAAATCTCAGTGAACAACTGGAAGAATTTTTAGCTAATATTGGAACAAGTGTGCAGAAGTAAGTATTTTTTTCCTTAAGATTGAAAATGAAGTGTAGTTAATAATTTAACAGTTAAATGCCAAAATTTACAAGTATTTTCCATTTAATTTCCTGAGGGAGTATTTCCTCTACTGTGTTTCTCATATGGTTTGTGGATGCTTCTTTTTTCTTTTGCCACATTTTCTCTAGATGAATTTCTCTTAATTTCATAACAGTGTCAAATTTAATGACAGTTTTCCAGGGCTAGCTTTTATATCTAAGTAAAATAGACATAGGGCTGGGGATTTAGCTTAGTGGTTCTGGCACCTGCCTTGTAAGCACAAGGTCCCAAGTTCGATCCTCAGTACCCCCCACCCCCCACCCCCCAAAATAGACATGTAGTAATAATTATCCATAAGTGAAATTATCTTTACACTCCATAATGGGGGGTGTGGTGGGGAGATTACTAACTAAATCTTGTTTTCTTATTTCTTTATTTATTTATTTATTTATTTATTTTTCTGGTACTGGGGATGGAACTCAGGACCTTGTGCTTGCGAGGAAGGCGTGGTGCCACTGAGCTAAATCCCCAACCCTAAATCTTGCTTTCTAAGCCATCAAAGTTTAGATGGAGAAAGTAGTGTTCTCTTTGAGTTTGACAGTTTGAGCAGTGATATGGTCAGTCATAGGCGTGGAGAGAGATCAAAATGACTTTTTCCCTTTTGGCAGTGCTAGAGATCCAACCCAGGGCCTCAAGCTGCTAGGTACCTGCTATACCACTGTGCTCTGTCTCCCCTGCTTGAGAATGTGTTTTGTGGTTTGTTTGTTTTTTGAGACAAGATCTTACTTTGTAGCTCAGGCTGGCCTTGGGCTCACTAGGTAGCTCATGTTGGCCTTGAACTCTCAGCAATTCTTTGTCAGCCTCGCTAGTGTTGGGATTATAGGCTTGTGCTACCACACCCAGTGATGATTGTGTTTTAAAGGCACAGGACCTAGCAGTTTGAAAAGGCTTCCAAGAGTGTGGCCTTCAGCATGGCTTAATCAGTTTTTGGATTTAGTATTGCCTTCAAAGTATCTAAATACATTAGTATTACTTTAACTACCTGTGCTACTGCTTTTCTCTTTAAGAAAATATGTACAAAACAAATATATAGGCAAACCTGATTGCTAGGAGTTCTTTGTTGGTTTGACTGGTAGTAAATAATCTGTTCTCTGTTTTAGTGTTCGCAGAGAAATGGACAGTGATGTGGAGACTATGCAACAGACAATAGAGGATTTGGAAGTAGCCAGTGACCCTTTGTATGTGCCTGACCCAGACCCCACCAAATTTCCTGTTAACCGAAATTTAACCCGAAAGGCTGGATACCTTAATGCTAGGAAGTAAGAAAATTGTTATTATTTTCATATATTGTATATCTTGCAAGGTAATGTCAAATGATATTATAATTTATAATATAATGTATAATTGATATGTCAAGTTGTTTTGTCTGCCAAGTTCTGATTTTACTAAAGGTAAAATTTTTAGTGGGACTAGTATTTATGTGAACTCATTGAGAGATAAGGTACATTAATACTGTTCAAAGTAAAATTCTACCTATTTATTTATTGCATAAATTAGAGTTATAAAAGAAGTAAAACTAATCTGAGCTTAAATAAATCTATCACAACATGAATACTATTAGGTATCATTTATATGGTTTAAAATATACATAATTACAACATCAGGTCAGATTTTAGTGTTCACCTTAAGAGAGGATAAGGGGTAAAGTAAGAGTATAATACAATCTTTCGTTTTGAATTTATTTCCTTGGAATATTGGACTGTAACTTAAATTTTATGAGTCATCATTATAACACAGCTGCAATTTGATAATTTCCAGCCTTGGCTTGGAAACTGCACACATTCAAATATAAATTGATTTAGAGTTTTTGTTGACATTTCAGTGCTTTTTTTGCAAGCTGATTGTTTGCAACATGCATTGCCCTGGGGTTGGCTGATAAGGTCATTTTAGGTGTGTCACTATTAAAATGTGAATGTACTTTCTTCCTAGTAAAACAGGCTTGGTGTCATCTACTTGGGATAGACAGTTTTACTTCACACAGGGTGGAAACTTAATGAGCCAAGCCCGTGGAGATGTAGCAGGAGGCCTGGCCATGGACATAGATAATTGCTCAGTGATGGCTGTGGACTGTGAAGATAGGCGATACTGTTTTCAGATCACTTCTTTCGATGGAAAAAAGTTAGTATTTTTTTCTACTATTAGTAAAATCTCTAATATTTTAAACTACTGAAATGTAGGGTAATTCCTTTTGGGCAGAAATGTTATAGATATTTTAGATTCACTGTGTATTAAGATAATTTGGTTTTTAATCTTATAGAAATGAGTTGAATTTTCTGACTTGCTCAAATGGTAATATACCTGTGATTTCATGTTAAGAGACTGGTCACTGGAAATCTTGCATAGCATGGGGATGACAGCACAAATTAATAAAGAATGTCACCTGCAGGGTCATAAAGTTTCAACTGAATTCCTTCCTTACTCTGTGGTAAGACAAGTTACTCACCCCTTTCAGTCTTTGTTTTGGTCCCTGTAGAATGTAGGTAGGGAGTTGTAATTGCTACTTTTAAATTATTGGGAAGAATAGAAATCTAGGGCCAGGAATGTAGCTCAGTGGTGCAGCATGTACCTGGCAAGAATGAATCCCTGAGTTTGATTCCTGGTACCAAAAAAAAAAACAAAAACAAAACACAACTGGGCTGGGGATTTTGCACAGTGGTTCCACCGCCTGCTTTGCAAGCGCAAGGTCCTGAGTACAATCCCCGGTACCAACAAAAAACAACTAGCATATGTTTAGCATATAAAAGGGGTATTAAATATTAATTAAATACTCTGATCAGATTATTTTGTCCATTAATGTTTATGATGCCCCTTAAAAATTCTATTACTTTTCCATTAGGTGAAAATCTATAAAGTAGTACTTAGAGCAATTTTTGAAAAGCCTGGAGAAATATAAAAAGGAGTAGTGGCTGGGTGTGGTGGTACATTCTGTAATTCCATCACTGAGGAGGATAAGGTAGCCCAGCCTGGGCAGCATAGTAAGATACTGTGGAACAATAAAAAATAAAAAAGGGCTGGGAATGTAGCTCAGTGTGAAGGCCCTGGATTTAATCCCCTGTACCACCACTACCCGAAACAAAAACAGAAAAACAAAACAAAGGGGGTAGGAGTGGGGAGAACAACTTAAAATCTTATTAACCAGAAAACAATAGTTAACTTTTTTTTTGGTACAGGGATTGAACTCGGGTCCTTGTGCTTGCGCAGTAGGCGGCAAAACCACTGAGCTAAATCCTCGGCCCTAATAGTTAACTTTTGTTTGTTGCCTTCCAGTTTTTATCTTGAGCACTTTATTTTTTTTTTGCTACCAGGTATTGAACTCAGGACCTTGCACTTGCAAGGCAGGTAGCGGAACCACTGAGCTAAATCTCTGGCTCCAGAGCACTTTTTTTTAATGGTGTTCGGAAATGAACCATGGGCTACATCTTTGGGTTCCCGGAAAGTCAATTTCCCCCTGTATTTATGCAAATTAAGATATTTTGTTGTTTGTTTGTTTTGGTACCGGGGCTCCAACTCAGGACCTTGGACTTGTGAGGCAGGCGCCAGAACCACTGAGCTAAATCCTGGCCCTAAATTAAGATATTTTGAGGCAGTTCTCATAGCACATGCCTGTAATCTGAGCTATTCAGAAAACTGAGGCAGGAGAATAGTATGTTCTAGAGTATCCTGAGACCCTGTCACAAAAAAATTATGAAAATAAATAAATTCAACCTTTATCCCTTAAAAATAGATAATATAGCCAACTAACTTATCAAAATGATTGTTTAATTTCATATTCCTCCTATAAACATAATGAATGCCAGTACTGTGTGTTATTACACTAGATGTTAGGAGTGCCTGTGTTCATTTATCATGATTACCACAGGGATCAGGCATTTAGCTCAGTGGTTACGCTGCCTGCCTCGCAAGCACAGGGTCCTGAGTTTGCCGGTACCAAAAAAAAAGATCACCAAATTGTGAATATTCTAATTACCGGTACTTATATTTTTGTAGTTTTAGTTTTTGCTAATGCTTAACATCTTGGTATGATTCAAAACTAGTAAAAAAAATTTTTTCTGTAACTTAAAATATTAACATCTATAGAAATGCCAAATATTGAAATGTTAGTAATTCCATATTGGAATTTTGATTTAACAGTATTAAAGGAGAAACTAACAATAATGAAGCTAATATTTTCTAGTAAGGTCACCAGGAACTTCCAGTCTGTTGTCTCAGTCATAGTGTACCTCCATGGTCTGTCTTCTAGGTACCTGCATCTGTTTCTGTTATTGGTGCCTCTTGGCCTACATTGCGAAAGTCACAGTTGTTAAAGCTTTAGTTCTAATGCCTCTCTGGTGGTCTTCTTTTCTTAAAATATTGTTGATTGTGTGTTTTTGTTTTTGTTTTTAAAATTATGGCTGAAACTTCATATTTTTTCTTTTTAGATCTTCAATTCTGCAAGCAGAGAGTAAAAAAGACCATGAAGAGGTAGATTTTTATCTTGTTAATTTCTTCAACCACATTTAAAAATACTTTTTTGAAGGCAAAACATATTAATGTTATCAGTATAGAAATTTTGGAAAATCTTAATGAGTTACAAATCTGTTTTTTAGTCTTTTTGTTTTCAAACAACATTCTTAAGTTTCTCAAGAATTTTATAGTTTGAGGGACCGTAAAGATAATCTCTGCTCCCTTAAAGGCAAAAATACAGCAGTGACTGTTGCCTTCTGTCAGGCTGTTAGTTTAATGAGGTAATAGTTTAATTTATTCTTTTCTCTTGCCAACTCTTTGAGACACTGTGTGGCAAGAAGCAAGAATGTATTGGCAGCAGATGTGGCATGGCAGGAAGCAACTAAAGCTTGAAACCTTGGGGAAATTAAAGACAGAAAAACAAAAATTTGGGAGTCTCTGTTTTTCCTCACAAGTCTTTCCATTCTTACTCTAATTATACCAAATGTAGAAGGCAAGGTACTCCCAAGGACTTTCATTTCACTCTTTTTTTCTTTTTTTTTGGTACCGGGGATTGAACTCAGGTCCTTGCGCTTGCACAGCAGGCAGCGAAACCACTAAGGACTTTCATTTCAGAAACTTTGTTTTGAGAAATATTCTTCCATGAAAATATACCATAGTTTGACTTTTAGCCTTTTTATCTAGTATTATAATTATGTTGGTAAAGAAAAGTTGGAAATTATGTAGAGATTTACCTTTATTTACTTCTCATGGAAAAGAGTTCCTATTAAAACTTGCTTTTGGTTTCTGAGCAATACAAATATCTCTGCTCTCTGCATGGTTTACCAAACAAAATATTAGATTAGTGGCGAGGCTCATCAGACACTGGAATCCTTGAGTGTGAAGCAGAAGATATAGGAGAGAGAATGTTTTCTGTGTTGAAAGAAGAGAAGTAAAATATATTCACCAGAAAGCTGTTTAGATGTTTCTCTCTCTTTTTTGCATTATTAATTGTATCTCAGTTCAGACTGTCTTGCTTGGGTAGGAATTAAGAGAAGTAATATAAAAAGATACATGTAGACTCTTAAATTGTAATTTAGCACGATTACTATACTTTTAATGTATGGAATAAAATAGGGATTTTAAAAATAATCTGCTGACTGCACTCTTAGATACATATGTTTATAGCAAGGTTTTTTTCTTGGTTTTGTTTTGTTTTGTATTTGGTGCTAGGGATTAAACCCAGGGTATTGAGCATGCTAAGCATGTACTCTACAGCTGAGCTATACCCCCAGCCCCAAGGTATTTTCTTGTGAGGATTATATGTTACTTCTAATGAAACTTCTATTTCAGCTAACTATTGGACATTCTCCTTTAGAAGAGAAACGTTAAAAAATATTTTTTTTTTTTGGTACCGGGGATCGAACTTGGGTCCTTGCAGAAAAATATTTTTAATCATATTTTTTCTTTTTTTCTCTTCCAGTGGATTTGTACAATTAACAATATATCTAAGCAAATATACTTAAGTGAAAATCCAGAGGTAATATTTTTATTTTGCATTACCCAGATTTAGCAAAACTGAATAATTCTGTGATTTATATAGCTTTTAGTAGAGTTATAATTTCTCAAGTTTTGTAATCTTGACTTTTAGCAGGTAGCTTTTAAATTTATCATGTATGTTCTGAGTGATCGACTTAGAACAATATATTATTTCAAAAGACAATAAAATTATTCGGTCAACAAATATTTACTGGATGTTGGCTATTTAGCTCTGAAGTGAGTACCATAGAATAGAGAGATGAAGAAGAAAAATAAGCCATGGCCTCTGCCCTCCAGGAGCCTGTTGGTAATGGTGAGATGGAACCAAATTTTAGCTGGACGTTGTGGCACATACCTGTAATTCAACACTCTGGGAGACTGAGGGAAGAGGGTCACAAGTTCATCTCTCACCTGGGCAACTTACTGAGTTAGTGAGAACTTCTCTCAAAATAAAAATACAAAGGGTTGGGGATGTAGCTCATTGTGAAGGTCCTGGGCTCAATAAGGTTGTGCTGAAAGCTATGAAGTGATGACAAGATTTTCTTTTGAAAATGTTAACATGAGTGTAGATGTGAGCTTTAGAGAAAGTTCTGTGGAGATGTTGGAAGTCGTTTAGCATTTGTGTTTTGAGAAAAAGAAAAGATATGGTAGATAAGAGAACAAAAATATAAATGCAGAGGATTTTTGGGGGGTTTTTTTGGGTACTGGGGATCGAACTTGGGTCCTTGAGCTTGCGTAGCAGGCACTGAAACCACTGAGCTAAATCCCTGGCCGGGTTTTTTTTTTGAGACAGGGTCTTGCTATGTATTTTAGGCTGGGCTTGAACTCACAGCAGTCTACCTCAGCCTCCCAAGTTCTGGGATTACAGGCATGCGCCACCATGCCTGGTTTAGAGATTTTTTTTTTTTTTTTGAAACTAGTAGTATAATTAGAGGTTGTTAATGAAGAACAATAGAAAACTGAAATGTGCTTACAAATAACGTGGGGATCTTGTTAAAATAAATACACATTATAATGCAGCCTGAATTCCTAGTTTTGCAAATTATTCCTTGGTTAGCAAGATTATCAAACCTGATGAATCCTGCAGTGTAGATGTAGCCATTGGAACAGTCCACACAGCAGGCAGAACCCAGGGTTACTGACTACTATGGAAGGAATCGGGTGTGTCCATACTGAAGAGTATGTAGTTAGGAAAAACATGGCCCTAGGATAGGAGCTGTCTAAACTTCCATTTTTATGGACCTGACTGCCCTGAACCCAGGTGCTTTCCAGGACTGGCCAGAGTGTGATGATGTCAGTTGAAAGATGTCAGCTAAATCTTAAACTACTGTTGTTACAGTGGGTTAGACGGGAGGGTCTAGACTGGTTGGTAACTGATTGATGTAAAAGATGAAGGATATGCGTAAGGTAAAGATGTCTTCCAGGTTTTAAACCCAAGTGAAGAGAAGAGCATCTTGGAGAAGGAGTTTGTTTTTATCAAAATGGCTCTGAAGTGCCAGCCAGGACACATACATCCCCAGGAAGAAGTTGAACAAAATCTCATGACCTCCAAAATACTTTTTTCTTTTTTGGTACTGGGGATCAAACTCAGGACCTTGTGCTTGCGGGGGCAGGCGACGTAACCACTGAGCTAAATAAATCCCCAGCCAACTTTTTTCTTTTTTGGTACCTGGGATCGAACTCAGGACCTTGTGCTTTTGAGGCAAGCAGTGGCACCACTGAGCTAAATCCCTGGCCCCAAAATACTATTTTTTGTTTTTGTATGTATTAATGTGTGTTCTTTTTGGTTTTTTTTGTTTTTTTGGTACCGGGGATTGAACTCGGAACCTTGTGCTTGCAAGGCAGGTGCCGGAACCACTGAGCTAAATCCCCGGCCCATATCTTTTATCATGTCAAGTTCTTTTTTTTTTTTTTTTTAATGGTACTGGGGATTGAACTCGGGTCCTTGCACTTGCACAGCAGACGGCAAAAGCACTGAGCTAAATCCCCGGCCCTTTGTATGTATTGGTTATTCAGCCCAGGGCCTTTGCACTGAGCTATATCCCCAGTCCTTTTTTATATTATTTATTGATAGATTGATTGGTACTGGGGATCAAACTCTGGACCTTGCGCTTGCAAGGCAGGCAGCAGCACCACTGAGCTAAATCCCTGCCCCTTGTCCTTTTTTATTTTGTTTTTTTTGGGGTTTTTTTGGTACTGGGGATCAAACTCAGGACCTTGGACTTTCGAGGCAGGCACCAGAACCACTGAGCTAAATCCCCAGCCCTCCTTTTTTATTTTGAAACAGGATCTTTGTAAGTGGCTTAGGCTAGGTTTGAATTTGTGATCCTCCTGCTTCATTCAGTCTCACAAAGTGCTGAGATTCGAGGTGTGTGCCACCATATTGTTTATGCCCTCCAGAATATTAGTAATTTATTAGTCTTTTAATAACCTTAATTTTAATGTTAGAAAATCAGTGTTAATGGTAAAAACACCTTTTGCTTTTAGTCGATCTCCTTTCTGCCAATCTATTTTTGCTTTTGTAAGATCACCTGAGAGCAACAAAAAATAAAATTAAAACACTTTCATTGCCTGGGTAATACCTAAGGAGTACAGTGTTTGCATTTGAATAATTCACATCTATAGTGCTTTCCTACCAATTATCAAAACTCTGTTAGTATTTTCAGGTTATCCAGGATTGTTATGGCTGTGTTAATAAAAAATAGAAATTTTAATCAGTTTGTGGCATTATATTGGTATTTTTGCTAACTGTAAGACAGAGATGTAAAACTGTTGTGATTTTTTTTTCTAATTTAAAGACCGTTTTTTAAAGTTGTAAATAATTACAAAATTTATCATCTTAATCTTAGGTTGTATAGGTTAGTGTTAACTATGTATACATTGAAATAGATCTTTAATAAAAATGCCATTTTAAAAGAATGCCGTTTTTTAGCTGTTATTGTAAATGAAACAGTTTAAAATTATTTCATATGAAAAATTTTCTTTAAAGTTTTGAAAATATCCATGATAATTTTATTTATTTATTTATTTATTTATTTTATTTTTTTGTGGTACTAGGGATCAAACTCAGATCCTTGTACTTGTGCAGCAGGCTGTGAAACCACTGAGCTAAATCCCTGGCCCTCCATGATAATTTTATAAAGTAATAAATATATAGAGATTTCTGAGCATAAATATATTCTGGCAAATTATGAAAAATTTACCAGCACAGTTAAAAAATAACAGCTTTCATATTTTGTGAATATTTCCTACTCCTAAATTTCTTTATTAAATGTATTGAATGTCATGGTGCCACTGTGCTTGGTGCTAGCAATAAGGGCTGAATTCAGAATATCTGGTGGTAGCCAGGCATGGTAGTGTAGGCGTGGTGGCGCAAGCATGTCGTCCTAGAGTTCGAGGCCAGCCTGGGCTACATACTGAGTTCAAGACCAGCCTAAACTATATAGTGAGACCCTGTCTCAAAGAAACAACAACAAAAAATATTTGGTAGTTAAAAATTTATAGAAAAAACTTTTTTTATTATATATTACTAGAAGAAAATAGTTATTTTTCTAGATTATTGGAAGTAAGAAACTTAAATAAGTTTATTTATTTATTTGTTTATTATTTGATTTTTTAGACAGGGCCTTGGTACGTAGTCCAGGCTGGCCTTGAACTCACTATATTATATGTACCCCAGGCTGGCTTGGAACTTTCGGCAGTCCTCTTGCCTCAGCCTCCCAAGTGCTGGGATTACAGGTGTGTGCCACCATGCCTGGCTGAAATTGAAATTTATAATGTGAAATTATGTACCTTAATAAGACGAGAATGTAGAACTACTTTAATAGCTTTAGTTGGTACTTTAAGCATTATGACAATTCAGAAAACTGTACTCAAGTTTTTTGGTTTCTTACATTACTAATATTTATGCTTTAAAAACAAAATCAAAATAGGAAACTGCTGCACGAGTAAATCAGTCAGCTCTGGAAGCTGTCACTCCTTCCCCATCTTTCCAGCAAAGACATGAGAGCCTGCGGCCAGCAGGGTGAGTTCACAAACTGAGTTATTTAAAGAGCTATATGGGCTATTAGAAATGTTAGTGGGTGCTTTGATTTTAGCATCACTAATGTTAGTTCTAACAGGTACTTGAACATCAGAGAAGGTGTATTTTCAAAGCAGTAAATTTACTAGTATGGGTGCTAATTAAATGATTTCAGTTTCCTTAGTTTTTCCAGTTAAATCTCTAGATTGAGGTGACTTAAGTTTTTGAGTTTAACTGGAAAGACAGATGTCTGTTGTTAAATAGCTATGATTTGGGATTGTGTTTTTATTAAAATTATTGGCTTAAAATACTGTTTTCTTTTTTTATAGTTTATTATATGATTTCCAAAAGAGAAAACCAAACGCTCTGCCTTCTGTTTTTGTGTGTGTGTGTTTGTGTGTGTGTGTTTAGACCATCTCGGCCACCAACAGCTCGAACTAGCAGTTCAGGATCCTTAGGATCTGAGTCCACCAGTTTGGCTGGCCTCTCTTTGGATTCTCTTGTTGCCCCAGACACCCCAATACAGTTCGACATCATTTCCCCTGTGTGTGAAGATCAGCCTGGTCAGGCAAAAACCTCTGGCCAGGGGGGCAGGTGAGTTATGGCATTATGGGACATTGTGCTATGCTTTTTTTTTTTTTTTGGCGGTGTGGGGGATCGAACTCAGGACCTTGCGCTTTCTTTCAAGGCTGGCACAGTGCCACTGAGCTAAATCCCCGGTTCTGTGGTATGCTTTATAAGATTTATGATTCTATTTCTACATTTGAATCATCGCTTACACACCATGTGCATCAGAGATTGTATACTTTTTTTAATTAACTAAAATAATTTTAATAGTGAGGGGAGAATCATACATGTTTTTCTATCTTCTGCCTCAGTTAAAGAAGTTAAGATAATCTGATTCTAAAACGACTTAATTCTGAATAGCTTATCATGTCTACTTCTTAGACATATGCTCTGACAGTTGCAGAAGAAAGTTGATCTTTCAGTCAAGAATTTGAAAAATCTTAAGGATAATACATGTGCTTTAAGTTTATTAGAAAATATACTATAGTATATATAAGAAAAGTTGGCCGGGGATTTAGCTCAGTGGTGCCACCGCCTGCCTTGCAAGCACAAGGTCCCGAGTTTGATCCCCGGTACAAAAAAAAGAAAAGTTTAGGAAGTTACTAAAATATCACTGCTATGAGTTATTTGTTTGTTTTTTGTTTTTTTGTTTTTTAGTACCAAGGATCAAACTCGGGTCCTTGTGCTTGTGAGGCAGGCGGCAGAACCACTGAGCTAAATCCCCAGGCCCACTGCTATGAATTATTAATGAGTCATCTTTTGTTTGTATAAGGAATATTTTTGTCAAAGCAGTTAAATTTTTTCTTTGGCTACAGCTGCAGGAAATGTGACTTAGTGCCAAATCATTTATTAAGTAGGTTGGGGACTTAATAAGTTTGATAAACTAACTTGGATATGCATGGCTGTGACCTAGCAAAAATCATTTACATTTGATCACAGAAATGTGCTCAACATTAGCTGTACTATGTCAGGCATATATTAAAGAGATCAGTTTCCTGTTATTTTAGTGCTAACATTATTTTAGAACAACTTAGCTCTCAGTTTCCAAAATCTACTTTGAATTGTATGTATGCCACAAGCCAAGCATACTGAGGAGAGGTAGTGTCTATCTATCTATATTTTTCTTCTTGCACTGTTACTTGTACTTTGAGAAATAGAGCTTTGTTTTGCTTTGTTTTTGTTTCTTGGCAGTGTTGGGGATTGAATCCAGGGCCTTGGGCATGCTAGGGAAATGCTCTGCCACTAAAAGTAGAAAATATTCAAATCATTATATTTAATTCACAACATGTACTTAGAGAACCTAAAAGAAGGTGGCATTTTTCTCAAGCAGCTAAGATTATAGCTAAATCAGTGTTCCTCTATTAGTTTATTTAAATTCAACAACTTTTACAAGATGGTTTATTGTGATATTTGCTATGTGTGGCCAAACTTCCAATCCCTGTCTGCCTTCCAAAATGCAGCAACCCTGGGTTTAGCCTATTAATTAACTAGTGTGTGAGGGCAGAGGTTATATCATAGTAGTTTGGTCATCAGTATTATTCTTTAACAGGATAGGACATTTTAGAGCTTTTCTTTTTAAGATATATGTACAAAGTTTTGTGATTCTTAGATTTTTAATTCTGGTTTCAATGATTAGATTTCTTCTATGTGGCTCATGGTAACTGACCATTTATTCTTTTTTTTTTTTTTTTTTAACTTTTCAGGCGTACAAATCCATTTGGAGAATCTGGAGGAAGTACAAAATCTGAAACTGAAGGTAGAACAGATACACAGTATTCCTGTATTTTAGAACTACTTTTCAGTAGTAAACTCTGTGAAGAATTTGTCATTTATATCTCTTTTGCTGCTGTGCTCAATTTTAATGTGTTTTTACTTCAAAATTTTATCTAATCAGAGTTCACTTAAAACAACAGAATGTAATCTGATATAAGACATTATTCACACATCATGTAATGTCATATACTCTGACTTCATAGTCAGATTCTTTTTATTTTTTTTTCATAGTCAAATTCTTAATGTTTAACCTGTCCTGTAAGTTTTTTCAAACAGCAGATATTTCTTTTTTTTTTTCCGCAGTATCAGGGATCGAACTCAGGACCTTGTGCTTGCCAGGCAGGAGCTGCACCACTGAGCTAAATTCCTGACCCTAACAGCAGTTATTTCATTTCTGGTCCTGAGGCATAACTTTTTACTTTTTCCAGTAGCTACCTTTTTCTTTTTTTGGTACCAGAGATCGAACTTGGGACCTTGTGCTTGCGAGGCAGGTGCCGAAACCACTGAGCTAAATCCCTGGCCCCCAGTAGCTACGTTTTAAAATATATAATTCCAAACTTACAGAAAAGCTATAAGAATAATACAAGGAATTTTTTTTACCTAGAACCACATTGTTGAATGTTATCCTAATCTTTTGCTGTTCAAATTTGAGACGTTAATTTTCCTATAGCTTGAACACTGTAGTCAAGTTATTTCTAAGTATCTTCAAGTTGAATTTTTCACTGAAAATCTAAAAGGAGGCAATGTTTTATTCTTTTGGAAAAGAAATGGGTTTATAAATACATAATTACCTTATTCTATTATAGATTCTATTCTTCATCAGTTATTTATTGTCCGATTCCTTGGTTCCATGGAGGTGAAATCAGATGACCATCCAGATGTTGTGTATGAAACAATGCGCCAAATCTTAGCTGCTCGGGCCATCCATAACATCTTTCGTATGACAGAATCACATTTATTAGTTACTTGTGACTGTTTAAAGTAAGTAACCCCTCCCTAAAAAAACCTGCAGAAAAAATATTTGCATAATTTCAACTTAATTAAAGTTTGTTTTCCAAATTTAAAATTTTTATTTTAGGTTAATTGATCCACAGACACAAGTTACAAGGCTTACGGTGAGTTTATGATTAAAGTTTAAGTCCCTTTGTGCATGTGTACATCTTCTAACTTAATAAAAATTCTCATCCTGTATATTCAGGTATGATAGTATCAATTGTGATTGATCTTTAGGGCATTGTAGTTAAATGTCTGGCCATCTCCAAAAACTTAGAACTGAACATTCTGTGTAACTTAAATGAATGTGTATGCTCTGTTTTAATACTAAGTGTTTGCCCCTTAGTTAGGGAGCTTATACATCAGAGAAATTGATTAGAGAAATTTAAATGTGAATATGATTATTTTATAATTACCTCCTTGGAATATTTCATTTAATATATTTAATCATTTACTAAGTAGATGATTTTTGTTATTGAATTTGATTTTATAAAATGTGTTCATGACTAACAAAATTCACTATTCAGTAACCTCTATTATCTTTGGTAATCCAAACCAAAATAAGACATTTGTTCTTAGATTACCAATCTGTTAAGAAAATTTAATTTTAAAATTTTTTTAATAATATTTTTAAAATTTAACATATGAGTTTGTCATGAATGTGTGCTGCTGTTATGATTTGGAAGATTCATATTTACTTCTCATGTTTTCTGTGCAGTTTCCTTTGCCCTGTGTAGTGTTGTATGCTACACACCAGGAAAATAAGAGGCTTTTTGGATTTGTACTGCAGACATCAGGAGGGAGAAGTGAAAGTAATTTGTCATCAGTCTGTTATATATTTGAATCAAACAATGAAGGGGAGAAGGTACCTATCTTCAAAATGTTTCGGTTGTGAAATATATATCATAGGCACAGTTTTTACTAAAATTTCTTGAAAAAATCTCAGATTTTGAGGTGCTCTCAAGGGAGCCAAGCTGATGGGTTGGGCCTTCTGATTCAACAGACCCCTTTCTTCCAAAAAAATAAGACATTTTCAGGTTTCATCATCTTAGAGCAAGCATTAGCAGCTGCTTCCGTCATTCTTTATGGGCCTTACTATCCCAGTAATGAATTTAAGACTATGAGAAGCAGGGTACATGAAGGAGGTGAAAGCCAGTATAGAAGCCCACAGACTCAGAAGAAAACAGGAAGTGTTGGTTTTGGGCTGGAGAATCCTTAAGTCAGCTTTTATTTGAAGCAGTATAGTATTTTGAATTAGAAAGAGGCATTAGTTACTTAGATACTTAGAAGTATCAGTCACTTAGATACTTGAGATTTTTGCTTTTATGTGAGAACTGAAATTTTCTTACTTTTTTCACTTTTTAGATTTGTGATTCTGTTGGACTAGCAAAACAGATAGCTTTGCATGCTGAACTGGTAAGAATCCGAGAGATGCTTAATTTTTCAAAAATGTTAATCGGAGTAGTGTGATATGACTTTTTAGATATTAACAAGTAAATAAAATGATTATAAGGTTAACAATGGATGCTATTGCTGATACAGCATTTAGAATCTGGAAATATGTCTGCCGTAGGGTGATAATTATTGGTATGCTTTCTTGTGTATAAATATTTTTGAAAAGATTGAAAAGGTATAAAGGTCCTACTAATCAAAATGTCAAAAACTTAGTTATTTTATGTTTAATTCATTAGTTTTATTCATCTGTCTTTAGGATCGTAGAGCATCTGAAAAACAAAAAGAAATAGAGAGAGTAAAAGAGAAGCAAGAGAAAGAACTCAGTAAACAAAGACAGATTGAAAAGGTATGCAGTCCTAATGTCTCGATCTTCTCTCTATGTGGTGTTTGTGAAGACTTAAATTTAGTACTGTGACTTTCACATTTGAATTCCCAAATGAAGGTCTGTATCTCCTTACTCACCTACTTCTTAGCTGGATGATTCATAGCATAGCAGGAAAGGGTAACATCTGAATTCTCCTGGGTTTGTACAATAGCTATAGCAACTTGTAGTGTACAGTGTGACTTGCTATTAAGCAAACATACCAGAATTTTCATATTCCAGTGAGGATTGTCTCTGTCAAAACAGTTCTTTTGAGAGGCTTTACAGATTTAATTGCCATTGCTGAAAGCCATATTGTTCTGTAAGGGGAATACTGTATTTATCTGTTTGTCTATAATGTTTTCAGGAATGTCAATTCATTGTCCATTCCAAAAGGATAATTTTTAAAGTGCTTGGGAAAAAACTCACAAAAAGGGTAACTTTAATTTTCGGAGCAAATCTTGATTAAGTGATCAATGAGATTGTAAAAGCCTGTTATAGGTTGTGGCATTGACAGTAGAACAGAAGAGATGGATACCTAATGAGAACTGATCAGTTAGAGTTGGTAGTGGGTTGGATGTGTGGACAAAGAAGAGGGAAATGGCAAAGATGACATTAAAGTCAGACTTCCTCAGTAGGCTTAACGGAGAAGGTGACATCTGCTTTAGCAAGATGAATTGGACAAGGATGAAGTGGTCCAAAGAAGAGGAAGTAATGAGGTGTTGAGTGATCTGTTATGCAGTTTTCACTGGGAGAGAGATATTATGTAGTGTATAGTGAGAGATGAAGACAGCCTGAATTTAGTTGTAGGCCATAAAAAAGAAAAAGGAAAACTGTCAAGATTTTAGTTTGACTGTTAGCTCTTATAAGATTTCTAGAATGGCACCAAAGTTCACTTTGGAGTTGCATTGGTTGGGCAGAGCCTTTTTTTTTTTCCTTCATCAAATTGCCAAAATTATGTGTACATATTTCTGACAGAAAGATTGAAGTGGTTCTCAAGTATGTAATTTAACTGTACTGTTTTCCATTTGAGTGTGCAAAAAAGAACTTTGTTTATTTTCTGTCTTTCACACTAGGACTTGGAAGAACAAAGTCGGTTGATAGCTGCTTCTAGTAGACCAAACCAAGCCAGTAGTGAAGGGCAGTTTGTCGTCCTTAGCAGTAGCCAGTCAGAAGAAAGTGATTTGGGAGAAGAAGGAAAGAAGAGAGAGTCAGAAGCATAAACTTATCCTTGCTTTTTGATTGATTTCCCCCCTCCTTGGAATTGACAGTTTCTTTGGTAAAATGGCACAAGGTAACAACTATGTTGAAATGACATAAAATTTATATTTACTTGTTTTAGCTTCATTAAAAAAATAAGGTTGATTGGGAAAAAAAGGTTGAACTTTATGACTTAGGTTTACATTGACTTTTTTTCTTAAAAATAATGTAATATGCATTAACATTAATTTCACATAACTGCTTATTTCCCTGAATACATTGCTAAGGAATTATAGCTTTGCTCAAGCATTTTTTCCTTAAGTTGCCAATTTTTTATTTTGCATTGTAATTGGCCAAGCCTATAAGAAATAATTTATTCTGCAGATTCAGATATTCATGGATGTGTTCCCCCCCCTTTCATTAGGAACATTTTGCTTATAGTGAGGAAGCATTCAACTGAATAAGTTTGAAACCCTTTCTACAGAGAATTCTACACATTTGCAAATACTTTAACAATGTTAAATGTGCAGTAGAATTTGTATAAAGCCATTAGGACAGATTTTAGATGTAAGGTTTCCAGGTGTGGCAGGTGGTACTGTAGGTTTCTAGGCACTTTCTGGGATTGCTCACATTTCTCTGCTATACTGCATCTGATGCCAGGAGGAAAGAAACTTAAGTGTCTTCAGTTCAAGATGATTGATACAGGTCTTGGCATTATATTACCGTATTCTTAGTTCTCAGGTTGGGACTTCAGTTATTACTGCAGAGCAGTAATGGGTTAAAAGAAGATTTTGGAATTCATTAAACACGGAATTTTTTTGTTGTTATGCAAATACATTTTAGATTACGTGTAAAAATGTTACAGGATGATACATTGTATTTTCTGCATTGTGTGAAATAATTTTTATTGATAATCAAATGATATTTCAAAAGAAGTTCTATAACAATTATGTTCCTGCTTAAAGTAAAATTCCCAGAGTTTAGTTTAGAAAATGTAATCTTTTAGATTTCAGACTGATACTCCCAGTATTTTCATAATCCCATGTTTTGATAAAGTACTGAATCACCACTTTATATCCACAAAGGCAAATAACTAATTTATGAGCATAAAATAATTTGCACTAATTATTGTAAATACTTCTACTTTTCAAATGAGTAAAAGGTCTAATTCCATGAAAAACTGAAAAGGAGAAGAATGCCTTGTATAGTACAGAAGTTGACCAACAGAAGATTTTAGCCTGGTGCTAAGGTTAAAATGACATTTCTCTATTGCTTATCTTCTATGTCGAGACTTGATTTCTTTTTCTTTACTCAGATTTTAAACATGGTTGATGGAAATTATGCTCATGTTTCCACATGAAAAAATTTCCACATGAAATAATTGAGTAAAATATTTTATGTAAACATCTACAATTCATTATGCTAATTCATAAGGGAAAAGGTTTTTGTTCTTTGATAATGTAGTTTTAGTTCTGAATTAGAAATGGCATCTCTTTTAGTTCTTAAAATATAACTCAGCTGTTTTCACACTGTGTACATTGTTTTTTGTAGGATTGGGATAGATAATTATATATAGAATCATATATTCATTTTATCTGTGCGCCAAATGGGCATAGTGATTATTTAATACTCTTTGAAGCCTTATGTTATCAAAACATACAGTAGACATGTAGAAATATATGAAATACTCTTTGATTAAAATTTATTTTGTGCTTATTAAAGGGATGCTTTCACAATAGTGTATCATTCCTTTTGTTGAATTTGAAATTTCTGTGGTCAGTACTTCATTAGTCTCAGCAAGTCTTGCTTTTAAGACTTTTCAGATTGGTAGTATTTCTGTTTCATTAAGTCTTTTCTTTATGTAAGTTGTCACTTCACTTAGGTCAGATGAAATCTGTTGCTCCACAAAGAAGGTGGTCATCATTAAGAGGTGGTTTTAGTTGGCTGGTGCTTTGCATGGTAACAGAGTGGTGCCCTTTGTTAGCATTCTGGGTCAGAGTATTGGCTGGAGTTAAGGGTACTTGCAGCCTGGGCATGCTAGACACACTTGTAGTTCTTCTAAGTCAGATTTCATAGGAAACCTCATACGTCCTTGTCCTTGGGTCAAACCAAAATGCATTCCAATGTCAAGGAGAAGTTATGAGTAGATTCAGCAATTTTAGATGGTTTAATTTCTGTTCTAGAACTATTTTTTTATTTGGTACCGGGGATTGAACTTGGGTCCTTGTGCTTGCGCAGCAGGTGGTGAAATCAC
This sequence comes from Heterocephalus glaber, assembly GCF_000247695.1. Next base: position 31,918 of record NW_004624822.1, on the reverse strand, counting down.
TGAGCTAAATTCCTGGCCCTATTCTAGTACTATTAAACTATATGAACTATTCTATTACTGCAGCTATGTAAGCATCAACTTTAATAAGCTCTCCTTTTTGTTTATAGAAGGTTACTTATGGCTTTCTTCCGAATGTTAAAGCTGATCTTGTACTGTTGTATCCTCTTGTAAAATCCCTTCTAGTGCTGGGATACTTTGATGGCGATTGTATTAGATTTTAGGGATATCTTTTCTCTGACCCAAAACTTTGTTGATTTTTAAAAATCAACAAAACTGCTTTTTTTTTTAAAGTGCAAAAATTAATCCCACTTAATTCTGCTATGCATTCTGCTACATATATGAACAGAACTTTTGTAACTGCGGTAACAGTCAATAGATAGGAAATCAGTTATTCTTGCATCCTTTTAGAATTTTGAAAACTTACTAGGCACTAAAACTTTACTGTAGAACAGAGTCCCTAAGCTGTCTATGTAATGATTATGTTTAATTTCAAAAGAATTCTTAGGCTCTACAATCAAAGAGGGATAAAACTATTTCTATTTTTCATGGGAAAAGGACAGTAGAACGTGCAATAAAGTAACATAATCTTGTATGGTAAAGGCATCTGAGTTAATTTTGATTATGTATAGGAGCCACGATATTTGAAATTTGAATCTTATTATAAATGCTGACAAACCTTAAGAGTTAGTATATTGTAAAACCTTTTACCACCTGAGTAAAATTAAAATATTAATGTTTTGATAAGAGCTTTCTAGCATTTGGATTGTACTTTAAATGTTTAAACATACCAGTTATAGCTCAGTGGTTCTGGCGCCTGCCTCACAAGCGCAAGGTCCCGAGTTCGATCCCTGGTACCAAAAAAAAATAAAAAATAAAACGAAGAGCTTGCTGTAACTGGTATGTTTTTGTTTTCTTTTTTTTTTGGTACTGGGGATCAAACTCGGGACCTTGCGCTTGCGAGGCAGGCGCCGGAACCACTGAGCTAAATCCCTGGCCCCTTATTCGTTTTATTTTTAACAAATTTGGTTAACTGTTTCATGAGATTTTTATTCTACGTTAATTAATAGCACATACAGATTTGAAACTGGAACCTTATACTTTCTGACCAATTTCTTGTGACTGTTTGCATAAGTAATTCACTTTAGTTAATACTGGGGATTAAACTATAACTAATGTGCAAAATTGCTTTGTATATGGGTGATATTGTAATGTAAGTGAATTGATTCATTCTTATCTCACTGATACTGTTATGCAGAGTGCAATTAAAAGTCATGCAACATTTCCCTTTAGAATTGGATTTGAAGAACTCATCTTTATGTGATCATGGTATACATGTGGGGCAGAGAATTTATTTTTTCATTTTGTTAAACTGCTGACAAGTCTTCAGGAAATACCTTGTTAGAAGATTTTATAATGTATAATAAAGTCCATGATTTTTGTACAGTCCTTTTTGTATGACATATTTGATGTCCACTCTGAAGTTTATTTTTCCAAGTTATTTTGAATGGTGTTTTAAATGTGTTACAACACTATAATTACACATTTAATCTCACTGGAATTCCTCAGCAGCTAAAGTGAAAAAAACGTGTCATTTATTGGGGAACGTTTGTTACAGAGTAAACTAATTGTTCACTACAACTTTTTTTCTTGTAGCAGAAGAAAAAGACTTTAATAATTACCAAAGATGTGTTAAGATGATGTATTCTTGATACTGTTGAGTTCTACTCAAATTCTTCTAAAGGTGCAGGTTATTGTGTGCTTCAGCTTGAGCAGTTAGACCTGTAGTCTTAGTACTAATATATGTATTCCCTATGTGCCCTTTGTAGTTTATTGTGGCACTTACAAAGTTCTGCTGGGAGTTTGCGTTCTAATATATATTGAATTTTATAAAATGTTGTATATACTCTTTTAGAAGGTTGAGGGAAGAATAGATGAAATTAAGTTTAGAATTAACGTAATTTTTCTAAGTGCATGTATATCCTAAATATATCTGTATATTCCTATGCTTTTTTTTTTCTTTCCGGTACTGGGGATCCAACTCAGGACCTTGTGCTTGCAAGGCAGGCGGGGTGCCACTGTGCTAAATCCCCAGCTATATCTGTATATTGACATACAACCCACCACTTCTTTATAAGCACACAATTTTGATTTTAAAAAATAAAAACTTTGTGCCAGCTAGTTTTGTAAATTTCTTAATGAAAAAATTGTAATACTTTAAAATACTAATAGAAGTATTCTGTTAAGACTAAATGTGAACACCAGATAGTTAGAACTGACTGAGCTCTGGTGGAAACGGACTGCATCACCTGCCTCCGGTGTCCCTGTTGCTGTGCATGACTTAGCTGTGGCTGAGGGAACATCATCTCATTTTCTTTCTTTGCTTTCAATATATAGAAACCTGTACTTAACAGACAGCTTAGAATACATAGATATAAACTAAAGTTGTATACATACAGTACAGACTATGTAGAAATACAAATTTAAACCATTGTCTCCTGTTATCAGTGAGCAGCCCAACCCCCACATCCAGGACCAGGCTAGGTTCAGTATAGAAACCCATAAGCCCATCATTTATTTGAAAACACTTTTAATTCCCATTCCAGTGATAACATTAACCAATAAATAGTAAATCATAACCAGGAAAGGATATGATTTCCCTTAATGATGAAATTTCAATTAAAGCTTCTGTTTGTTTTTTTGTTTTTTTACTGGGGATCAAACTGGGGACCTTGTACTTTTGAGACAGGTGCCAGAACCACTGAGCTAAATCCTGGCCCTTAAAGCTTCTATCTGGATTAACTAGACTATGTCATCTCTGTACCTGACTACAGAGAAACAGTGTTAGACTCAAAGCTGGCATTGGGACTTTAGCACATTGACAGCTAACTTCCACATCATATAATGCATGACATATATTCAGTCCAGTCATGGATACATGTATGTTCTCTATAACAAAGATTACTGTTAAGAATTACTCTGAATCATTAGAAATGACATCTGTTATTCTGAACACAAAGAAACTGGATACATAATATACTTAATATAAGATCAGTACAAAATTAGAAGTGTATTTCATTCAGTTAATTGAAATTTTTTACTAGTTGGAGGTGTGTGTGTGTGTGTGTGTGTGTGTGTGTGTGTGTTTTGAGACAGGATCTTGCTATGTAGTCCAGGCTAGCCTTGAACTCACGTATGTAGTCCAAGCTGGCCTCGAACTCATGGCAATCCTCCTGCCTCAGCCTTGCCTCTCAAGCACTGGGATTGCAGGTATGTGCCACCATGCCTGGCACTACTTGGAGATTGCTTTTTTATACTGCCTTTAGAATTCTAGGCATTTATATGTTGAGAGGTTGTGTTCAGAGTAACTTTTTAAAGAGTGTAGACTGCATTGAGATTTTAATTGCTGGTAAGGTAAAAAATATGAATCATACATAACAAGTCAAATTTTAAAGAAAAACTGCAAGGGCTGGGGATTTAGCTCAGTGGTTTCGCTGCCTGCTGCGCAAGCGCAAGGACCCGAGGTCGATCCCTGGTACCAAAAAAAAAAAAAAAAACTACAGAATTATATACCTTTTCCTCAAGAATAGTTTGATTACCAGGATCCTGTAAAAATTCCTTGTCCCTAAAGGTCATATTCTTTGTAAAGAATATATGCTTTTAGACGATTGGGTAATGGAAGAAATGACATGAAAACAGGGCAGCGCAAACGTAAACGCCCCATACACTTCCGGATCTTTAGGCGGCACAGATGTTTTAGGGAGCGAGGGTTTGCTAATGAAAGAAACAGGCACATTATTCAAAAGAAAAAAGAACTGCTTTATTTCTTAGTGATGTTAAGAGTTTAGTTAGCAAATGTATTTGATATTTAAACCACCAGGATTTGTATTTACTGTGACTGCATGAGAGCGTCCATTTTCATTGCAAACCTTTGTGTAAATTTGGATTCAAAGTCACATCAACTTGGAGTCCAAAGACATACCGATTGTGTGTCTGGTCTATGAGACACAACGTCCTTAAGTTTCTGTTAGTGTCCTATCCTGTTCCTCACAGACAAGCAAAACAGTAAAGATCACCCAGGGGGATATGAGATGAATGAAATTATTTTTCTTATGTGCTACTTTGGGAAAATTTGGTTTGGAGGAGGATCTTTTGTTACCTTCCACAAATTTAGATCTGCTTTTCTCATCCCTGTATTTTTGGTCATTTCATAGCTTTTAATTCCTGTGTCTGTAGTGTTGCTTTATAGTCATGGTTTAAGTGGACTGAGAAAAAATGTCTCACTTGCCTATATAATAAATACCTAGCAGATTTGTATCTTCTAGAAAATGATAATAATTACAAATTAAGTTATGAACAGTAACTTTTTTTTTTAGAAAGGAATATTATTTTTCTAATGTCTTTAGGTTAGGCTTTTAACCAGAAGAGGGTTCTATAAAATAAGTCAAGCATACAATTAGTATTTTTTACGAGTTTTCTACAGGAAGGATACTTACTTAAGATAAAATGTATTTCTGACCAGAGCCCCTGATTTTGAAGCACAGATTTCAATTTTGAACAGATCCGAACTTGATCAACGTAATCAGGCATCACTGTTACAACTTTTCCAGAGAGATGTCGCAGCCATGACAAAGTTATTACTTCACAGAACTAAAAGGGGAAAAAAATGAGTAAATCAAAAGCACTCATTGTCTATAACAGTAGTGGCAAACCTATGGCACATGTGCTACACCCAGCTATTTGCTATCATTGAAAGCTCTAAAATGTTCACCATCACTGTTCTGTGAATTAGCCTAGTAAGCAAAAGAACATTAGACTCAAGGTCAAGAACCAAGGCCTTGAGATTGTCATCTGGCCTCGAGACCTAACATTTGGAAAAATATTTACTTCTGTGTCTTCAGGACCATATAAGGTGCAATGGATGTATGGCAGGTTTATTATATAATATCTGTTAACCCCTTTGGTTGCTCACCAGTCTGTAAGAAAGAGTACCTTTCCAGCTTTACGTATACCTAGGTGTGGTCGCCTGACTACATTCTAGCCAATGAGATAAATGCAAGTCTGAGCCAACTCCCCAGTACCCTTAAAGAAGAGCAAGATGTGTGGTGCTTCCTCCTCTTGCCTTCCTGCTAGCTAGAATGGGGATGTTCTTTCATCCCTCATGAGTCTGTCCAATTGGAACTCTGTTTACTTCTGGCCTTTTAAGTGAGAGTGGAACGAGCCATTTTGTTCGTTTTTGAGGCAGAGCCTCACTCTGTTGTCCTCACTGGTCTCGCTTTTGTGGGCTCAAGCAGTCCTCCCACCTCAGCCTGCCAAGAACCTGGACTATAGGTATGCCACAGTGTCTGGCTGCTATCTTGTTAAAACTTTTATTTTTGTTTTGTAAAAACTTTGTCGTAATCCTACCCAGATACATGAGTGATATGTATGCCTTTTAAGAAATTTACATGGTCTTTGACAAGATTCCCAGATAAGTAGTCAAGTAATACTATGTGAACCAATTAGGAAATAATACCAGGTGATAAATGTGTGCCTAAATGCCAGCAATGCCAGGTTAAAGACATAGAAAGTAATCCCTATATTAATCACCTAAAGGTAGTAAATCATACAATATAAAAATATTTTGCCTTTCACTTTTCAGAATTGATTCAAAGTGCTTTTCTCCAATTCACTATCCCATTTCTTTTAAATGTTGATAATTAGAATTCAAGTATGTATAGAGCATCTAGTTTTTGCTAAGAGCAGACCTATAAGAGAAAAATGATGAACAATAGTTTATGTTCATGTGTGTGAGACAAATCATTAAAATATTAAAGTGATAATTTCAGAAAGTGATAAATGCTATAAAACATGATCCATTTGATGAAATTGATTAAAGGAACTAGGATCAGATAAAGTGAATGGGGAAGGGAAGGGTCCTCTTGGGGAGATGACACCTGAAATGAGACCTGAAGAGTGGCTAGGGGAAAATTCAAGTTGGGGAAAATGACCAAGTAGGTAAGGGAAAATTAGTGTGAGAAAAAAATGACTTTAAAAGGAGAGGTAGGGTCAACCGTTGTGATTCTTTTTTCATTAGAAAGGTGAACAAAGACCATTTAATCAAATATTAAGACTAAAAGGGCTAAAAACCTAGGGATATGGGTATTGAGAACCCAGAAATTTAGCTGGTTATCTCACAAAGTATAATTGGATTATAGTATGGCTTTTTTTTTCATTCACTCTTTAAAACTTTGCTTAGATGGGCCAGGGATGTAGCTCAATGGCACAGCACCTGCCTGGCAAGCATGAGGTCCTGAGTTTGATTCCTGGTACCAGAAAAACCCAAGGTGCTTAGGTGTTGCTTCCTTTGTGAAAGTCCTTGATATTTTCTAGGTTAAGTCACTTTTTCGTCTGAATTGTTTGTATATATCTGGCTACTATTACATTTATCATATTTATATGATATGAGACTTTGTGTGAGTCTTTCCAACCATGAGATTCTGAAGCATGGATTGAATCTTTCTATGGTTCCAATACTATAATCAATGACTGTGACTGTAATACTGCCAATACTATGGTCTTACCATAGTATCTTTAATAACTGTAGATGTCCAGCCTTCAAAAGCATAGAGACGAACTTTGTCCCCATGAGGACAATCAAAACATCGCTCTGTGTCATACCCATAATTCAACAGCATCCTGAGCATGACTTCATCTTTCAGTGTGTATTGCAGTGCTGATGGGAAATGCAAAGGGTTAACTCTGCAGAAGTAATTAACATTGGCCCCATGCCTCAGCAAAAGACTTATCAGCTCATAATTGCCCATCCTCAGAGCTATCTGCAGGCAGTTAACAGGGTCTTGATTAGGAAGAACTCCAGCATTCAGAAGCAGTTTAACTGAAGAGAGGTCACCATTTGATACAGCAAAATACAAAGCTGATTTCCTTTGGTCATCATAGTGTTTATGAATTCTCTGATCTAGCATGAAATTCACATCAAATCCAGCCTGGATAAGAAGTTCCAGGCATTGAGTGTGTGCTCCTGCTGCTGCACAGTGAACTGGATTGATTCCACTCCACTTAATGGCAGCAAGATCTGTAACTGGAACTAACATCTTTAGGGCTCTGCAAAAGAATTTCAGAAGTTTTTGTAAGGTACGGAGTTAACTTTTTTTATGATCCTTTTATATTAACATGGATGATACTAGTGTTTTGAAACCCATCCCCAACAAAAACTATTTCCTTCATCCAGAAGCTCAGATTCCACATAAAATTGAATGGAACTACTGTCTACGTTAAAAACTCAAGTCATTTGAAACCCAGTGCTTCCCATATATGCTAAGGACCTGATAATAAAAGTTTTATTTTTCTTCTGTGGCTACCAAGGATACTTGGCCTTATCACTTCCTAGCTGATCATGAGTTTCTTCAAAAAGGATGTAAATTGTTGCATCAGAGAAAAAGAGTATAAAGTTTCTAGAAGCTGCTGCCCCAAAAGCTATTAGTATTTCTATTTACAATATGTAATTGAACTTACAATAAGTGGCCTCGGTCAGCTGCCACATGAATGGGCAGGTGGCCTGAAATCTTGGGGATATTGGCATCAGCTCCATACTTCAGCAAGAGAGTCACAGAATCTGGATTTCCTCCTCTAGCAGCTTCAAGTAAGATGGAAGAAGAATCAGAGGCCTGACTGTGAGCATTAGCACCTGAGGAGAAAGAGTCATTATGCAAAAATTATTTTTCACTGTATTAAGCAATTTTTAAAAATCTGTCACTGCCACCAAAAAGGAGTTACTGAGCAGCTGCACTAGCAAAGCACTAAGAATCAAAGGTAAAATATGTAAAATACTTACAAAGTAGTTAAGGAAAATATGATGCCAGCAGTTTCTAAATTATAGGTACAGCAGGTAGGCTGATAAAATGCAAAGGAGATAAGAGAAGGACTCTTATTTAATGTGTAAAAGACACACACACATATATACACATGTGTGTATATTCTCACTTTAGCACCACTAAAACATACCAGATGAACACATGTTCCCTTTACTCAATCATTAACTCTAAGCCTCCTTTCTATAACGTACACACACACACACATACACACTTAATTATCATAAAGGGACAGGAAGGAATTAATGGCCAGAAAGAATGTAGACAACTGCCCAGATTAGGATCACAGATAGCCAGAGAGCCAATCAGATGGCGACAACTTCCAGGTGCCCACAGGTGGGATGGAAAGAATCACTAGTCCTAAATAAAAGGAGCTAGGGACAAGGGCTTGAGGTATTCCCTTTTCTGATGCTCTTACTCTTTCAGAATACCTAATTTATCTTCTCTTTTGCCACCTTTTCCTTAATAAACCAGTTCCATTTATTTTAAACTCTGCCTCATCAATTCATTACTGGTGCCAAGTTTACCGACCCAGTTTGCTCCAGATGAGGAGTGGTGTGTACATCCTACCCCAACTCAACAGTATCATGCTGTCTTTACCTATGCTCTGTAATATATTTTGAAATCTAAAATTTTGGTACTTCTCACTTTAGTCTTTTTGCCAGAATTGCTTTTGCTACTCTGAGTCTCTTATGGTTCCAAATAAACCTTAGTATTTTTTTCTACTTCTATGAAGAAGCATGTTGGTATTTTGATTGGTATTGGATTAAATCTACTTATGACTTTTGTAATACGGCATTTTTGACAACATTGGTTCTGCCTATCCAGGAACAGGGGAGGTCTTTCTGTTTTTTGATGTGCTCTTCAATCTCTTTTTTTCAGAGTGCTATAATATTTGTTACAGCAGACTCACTTCCTTCATGTCTTAGGTACTTTTTCTTCCCTGAGATACAATACCTGGTCCCCAAAACTTAGAGAAGGAGATATTTATTTTAGTTTATGTTTCAGTCTATTGGCTCTAAAGCAGGGCGGTGTTGTAGAGAGGCATGGAATAGGAGCATTCATCACATGGCAGACAGGCAGAGGAGAAATGCCTCCTAACATTAACATGGTGAAGGGGATCAGAGAGATCTAGGGCCAGTGTACAGAGTATATTTGAGGCCTTTCCTAGTGTCCAGTCTTCTCTTGGGGACTTCATCTCCAGAATGACTCAGAAGAAAACTAACCACAATACTGTCGACACAAAGACAAAACTGACATTGGCAGAGAATAAAAGCCAAATAAAAGCCAACAACTATGTCACCATTTACAATAGCCAACAAATCAGCAATAATAATAGATAAAGTAGATATTGACATTCTGTAAGAACCAAAAAGATACAACTGTACCACCCTTAATAGAAGAGATCTCCAATAGTAATGTAAACACAAAGATAAACCAAATGTTGACATAGAATAACATATGTAAGAAATGCAATAACTATCACCATTTACAGTAGAAAAGAATTCAGCTATAATAACATAAGTTCACCTAAATAGCTAAATATTAATAAAGCTGAGTAGCAATAATAATTAAAATGAGATAAGGAAAGGTAAAATAGAAGAAAAATTTGGAAAAAAGGAAAGGGAGGTGAGAAGGATTAAAGTGGAATATGTATCCAATTACAGAACAAAAGGAATTTAATTTAATTAAATAAATGGAAATAAACATTAATTTTAAAAGACCAAGGAAAAAAATAAACAACTGCCCCCCCAGGGGAAAAAGAAAAAGAAAAATAATTCAAAGAAATTCTTCTATTTGTTTGTGAGTGGTTTCTTTCCATGGCTGGCAGTATTGGAATCATAATTAGGGCCTACTTTTTTTTCATATCTTTTTTTGTGTGTGTGTAAATCTAGTTCCTTTCCTGCCTTGGCTTTACCCCAAGGCAGTGTGAATTTAATGGTTTGGTTTCTGCCTTTGGGTTAGATTCAGCCCTGTCCCACAAGACCTGCATGTGACTGGCCTGGCTTCTCATCACAGAAGGGAGGACCGCAGTTTCCTTCCAGGGAGAACTCCCTGCTGCTTAACCTCCGGGGGTCTGTGATTAGCCCATCTTCTTCTGCAGCCTTCCTTTGTGGCCTTCTCTCAACCAGTCTGCTGTTCTCTGACAGTTTCTCAGATTTTTGTTTGGTTTTGATGACTGTGACAGTTTTGAGGTATAAAAATCAAGTATTTTGTAGAATGCTTTTCTATTTGGATTTGTGAGATGTTTCCCTTATCATGAACCTAAGATTTTTATCTTTTGGGAGGAAAAACAGTGAGAATGCCATTTTCATCAAATGATATCAAAGGTACATACATATTCTGAACTTGAGCACTTGGCTGAGGTACTGTTTGTCAGTCTTGTCTACTCTGAAATTACTCTATTTTGTCCCTTTCCTGGCTTTACATTTGTAAAAAAAAGTACAGTGATCAGTCTATAGGCAAGTGGTGGGTGGTGAGCTAGCTCTGATTCCTTGAAAAGTGTATCTATACATGTTAGTAGAATTTTGCCTCAAACATTTGTGTTTCAGCCATCTTTTATGGTTTTAGACAAACATTTACTTGTATCTGTATGGATTCTTATGCATTTGTTTACATTTTGGGTTATAATTAAGTACATATTTATTATGCTATTCAAATCATTCCACCTTTGTCCATTGAGAGATTTTTCATTTAGTTTTGCATCTTTGATATATTACATGAGTGTGGTGACTTGGTCTGTGTATTTCCTTATTTTGTGGTACTACAAGGTTCTCTAGCCTCACATTGTGTGTTTCCTAGTCATTTCTCTGAGGAGTATTTTCTTAATTGGAGAACAGTGTTAGATGAAAAGACTTAGATGCTAGAACTGAGAGAAAAAAATAAATTAACTGGGGCCGGGGATTTAGTTCAGTGGTTCTGCTGCCTGCCTCGCAAGCACAAGGTCTTGAGTTCGATCCCTGGTACCAAAAACAGAAAAGAAAAGAAAATACTAACCTCATTTGTGCTTGTAGTTGATATGTAGACACAATTAAATATATGAATAAAATTTATCTTTTGGTGAGAATTATTATTAAATATTTTCTGCATAAACAATCTTTTCAATTTTAGGGTCGGGGATTTAGCTCAGTGGTTTCGCCGCCTGCTGCACAAGTGCAAGGACCCGAGTTCGATCCCCGGTACCAAAACAAAACAAAACAAAACAAAAAAACAATTTTTATTTGCATATATATTTTTATAATACAATACTATGGAATGCCATTTAATTAGATCATGGAAAAAATTTCTCCTTGGGCCACATAAAAATTAAGATTTAATAGTGGAATTGGTCATCAGTGATTCTAAGTTATTAAGCTGATATGTCAATGTTTATTCTTTCAGTTGTGTAAAATTTATTTATAAAATTAAAGCAAAAATATTTGAAAAATTATCAGTAATTAAAATTGAAAGTAAATTTTCAACCCCTTATTGCATTATCAACTATCAATAAAAATCCTCTTAAAATGTTTGTCTTCCGCTACTAGGCACAAACAATGTAAATCAGAGTGATGTAACATAATGTCATGGCAGTTCAAATCCCTCTATAGTCAGATGAATTTCTAAACTTCAAAACCCCCAGAAGTCATTAATTATTTCATTTTCCCAAAGTGACTGGCAGAATCCTGACATATTACATTTGCTTATTGCATCATCTACATTTAAGTATATGGCAGCATGTATTTTGATTAAGTAGAGGCAGTATAAACCATAAGAACAGTTAATTAAATCTTTAGACATATCCTTGATTAAATTTAGAACCATCTGTACTCATAAAAAAGACAATTTATGTCTTAAACATTTAATCTTCTGTAACAGTGGGGGAGAGTGAACTAACACTTTGTTCATTGACCCTGAGCCAATCATTGTCCTAGTTTTTTTGGATATGTCATTACATTTAATTAAAAGTTTTGTGTGAGACTGTGTTAGTTACTTTTCTCCCATTGCTGAGACAAAATACTCAACATCCAAAGTTAAAGGAGGAAAGGGTTTATTTTGCTTAACAGTTTGTAGAGGTTTCACTCCATAGTTGGCTGGCTCCAAGGCAGCATGGCAGAGGGGCAACAGTTCATGGCAGCGGAAGACAGCAAAAGCAACAGCAAAAACAAAAGAAAGACCTTGACAATGTCTTTCTGACCCTTTTATCCCATCCAGACTGTGGGGATTGGAGCAGTGCCAAACAGTCACTCACCTATAGTGGTTTAGTAATCACGTGCCCTTAATCCCAGCATCACACATTCCAGATTCAGCCACCTCAGAAAAAGACTGCATGAGGCTTTAGGGGTCATCTAGATGCAAGCCACAACAGAGATTGTGTTATCTTTATTATAAATGAGTATCACATTTGCCCAAATTCAAACAGTTCACACATTTTACAGTGGTACTATACATTCAAGCACCCTTGATTCCAGGCTGAAATGATGAACACAATGACATCTATAACAATAAGCTTCCCAGAGGTTCTATTGTATATTTCAATAAATTAAGTGTATAACAAGTTACACACAGTAGTAATATGATGTGTCCTGATAAAATGTTGTAAGTTGTGTAAGTACTATAAAAGCTTGCTATTAAAATATCAGATAATATTTATAAAGTAAGGCATGAATTCAATAAAACACAATACTGACTTGTAGAAGACACTGCTTGCCTTCTCTAGCAAAAACTTGGGTACATTCTTAACTGAGTGACTTGGTAGCTGGAAGATATGGGCCTAATCAACTTTTTTTTGAGGAGGGGACTGGAGGTGTTTCTTAGTTGTGTTACATTTGGCTAGCGTGCACAATGTTGTAATTTTGATTCCTAGCGCTTCCAAATATAAAAACAAAAAGCCCCAACTTTTTCTTGTTTTCATCAATGAAAATAAGGTAGTAA
>NW_004624821.1:9652438-9670399 GCF_000247695.1 Heterocephalus glaber | reverse complement strand
GTTAAAATGATTAAAATGAATAATTGATAATTTAAAATAGGAAGAAAGGTCCAAAGGGTTAGGGGTGATGGGAGCGGAAGGGGAAAGGAAAGAAGGGAAAGGAAAAATTATGAGAAAAGAAAAAAATGGAAATGAAGACTATGTAAATAGGGAAGGGTGGAGGGGGTGAAGGGCGCACAGGTAATGGGGAACAAAATAAGAATCAAGATATATCATGTACAGGTACAAGCACCCAATGATAAATGTAAAGGTATTGTGTACCTAAAATGTACCAATAAAAGAACTTAAGAATAAAAAAAAGTCACTGCCCTTTATTTTAATGAATAAATGACAATAAAATAAATTTCTGCATGTTCAGTACACATGCAATCCTTTAACATAATTTTAATCATTTTTTATTCTGTGACCTGTTGGATTTGATGACGCAAAATCTAAAGATTTGCAGTGTTAGTTTTTTATTTCTAGTTAAGTGAAGATACAATAGTAATAATGAGAGGAAAAAGAGATATTAAAATGAGTCAATCTCCACCAGTGTATTTTATGTGTTTATTGGTAATTTTATCTACCTACCCTAAAAAATCAGAAACAATGCAAATATATAGTGATACAAAATGGTATAAATAAATATGGTATGCCCCTTATGAAGAAAATGTAATTATTCTATTTATTCATCAAATATCATAGTCATGAAATACTTATTGTGGACCCATGTTATTTCTGGTCTATTTTACACATCATCCATGGAGCAGTAAGAACATACAGTGGAAGCCCTGCCTACATGATATATCCTTTCTAATTTGGTAAGAAGATAACAAGTAAATAGAATATAATGTTCATCAAAGCAAATACTGGGAGGAAAGTCTAACTGGATGAAGGGCTGGGTGATTGGATAGCACACATGTGCTTCTGAAGTATAATCCAAGAAAAATATCAAAGAACAATCAAATATACTACAGGTTAGCATAAAAATGCAAGTGAGAGGTTGTGAGGAGACTCCCGAAATATAATTTCTGTTAGCTAATGCCTAGATCATAAATTAGGAATCAATAAGATTCAGAGAAACATAATATCTTTGTAACAAATTATAAGGAAACATAAGTAGGTAATGTCACCTGAATCGAATGTCCAGGCTGCCTACTGCTCAGGGAGTGCCAAATTCATAAGAGAGACCTGGAAAGGAGCAATTAGATTTATTTAATACTGGCCTGAAGAAGATGGAGAGGCTAGATCTTGCAAGCCTCATTTTAGGGTGGATCATTTCACAAAGGACCTCCATTGGGAGGAAAAGGTAGAGCAGGGTGGGACATTACCATGAAAATATGATCTCCAGCATCCAAGGACATGTCGTTTCTTTTTCTCTGACTTAAACATCATCATGGACTTTTGATATCATCCGGTAGTTACTAAGGAACATCACTGCCAAGGCCATCAGATATTCTGGATTCTGTGAGTCTAAAAAGATTTGACAATTAACATCTTAACCACCTAGGTGTGGCTGCTTGTCCTTGCCAAAGAGTAGGGAGTAACAAAAGAGCAAAAGAAAGAAGGGAAGCAAAAGATATTTTCAAAGAAGCCCCAGTTACAATTGCCCCCTTGCATCTGTTCATTCCATGGTTGGAGGGATTTGGTGCACCTGCTTTTCTAGCTACTTCCTACTGAAGGAAGACATGGAATGAAACTCTTCAGGACTCATTTGGATAATTTGTAGGTTTCCTGGCTATATGGGATATTAGCCCACAAGAAGGGGACAAATTGGTCTGTAAACAATAGCTAAAGCATTAAGTAAGAAGACTCGGATGCTTAAGCCTAAAAGTAGAGGTGCTATTATAAATCATGAATTTGTAAGAATTATAAATAGAACAGAAAATATAAGTGGGAGAAAGTATCTTCAATAAATCATGTAGGAGAGGATCTCTTTTTCTGAATGATTGTATGGGCATATATTACTGAACAAAATATTTCCAATCAGTGAAAATTGTCATTATCTTGTCTCTAAATGGAAAGCTCTTATCAAACCTATAAGCAACAACTTGGATCACAGATGTACACCACCAAGCCCTGCTAATTCAATTTTTAATGCAAACTCTTCTCATCTTTTATGTGCAGTTACTAGTATTCTAAATGGTAGTTTTAAAATAAAAATACTGATTGTCTTAGAATTATTTTAATCTCTCCTTTAACACACAATTAATAATGTCAATCTGATGAAAGGATACTAATGTAAATGGCTCTAGTCTTAGAGAAATTCATCTGCTCTGAATAGCTCACTGTATTCACATTCAGTTTCTATTCCATTTAGCCTATAGAATTTCAAGACTCTTTAAAGAAATCATACATTTTAATGATCCCTTTCTTCTCCCATGTTTACTTTTATAAATTCCTGCCCTACAGAATAAGTCAAATAATTTGCCCCTCCTCTAACCGATTTAGTCTCCTTAACCTGACAGAAATTCTTTCAACAAAACTAACCCAAACTTGTCAATATGTACATCCTCTAGTATTATCCCAACAGTTTACAATATGATACATATATATATATTTCACATATGAAACCTTGTTATATAATAGAGCTTGTTTTTAAGGATGCTGTAATTTGAATATGAATACTTTGTTGTCCCAAATGTCAATAGCATCAAAATTGAGAAACTCTACATTTGCCTAACTTGTCTTCATAAGAGCAAAATCTCAAATGACAAAAAAAAAATCTAGAAACAACTTCTAAACTGATAATTTTCTGAAACAAATAACATTCTAGTAGGCACTTATAGATATATTATATAGGTGTGTAATCTGGCTATATATCTAATGAAAGGTTACCTCTCACCGAGATTCATTTGATTTGGTTGATTGTATCATTTTCTATTAATTTTGATGTGTCCTGCTATAAGAACCCATGTCTTAAATTTTTCAGGATTCTGTGAATTGACACTAGTTTGATTGAGTTCAGATTGTATTTGTCTTATGTTTATGGCATTGCAGTTGAGGGCAGAGTTTAGACAGTTTGCATTTGCATTACTTAACTGCTATGAAACACAGAAAACTAATTTCACTTTTCTAATCCATTGTCTTCCCATGGCGAAATTTAGAGCACATTTATAATGCTGTCCATGAGGAATGAATGTGTTGATGTCCACTCATCACTTCCATAGTCCAGACACAGAGAAAAGACTCTAAACACCAGCAGCACTACCATCAGCCAGAGTCCTTGTAACCTTGGTTACAGCAGATTCTGAAGCCACATTTCCTGTGTTGGAGTCCTGATTCTATAATGAACTTGCTGTGAGCTAGCAGTGAAGTCCTCTATAACTTTCCTACATTAGTTTTTCCACCTGCAAAGTGGGAACTATAATACATATCATATATAGTTGTTATAAGGATTCCTAAATTAATACCAGCAAAATACTATACTTAGTACATGGTAGTCCTCACTGCTGTGTGGGAACATTTCCAAGACTTTTAGTAGAGACATGGAATTTCAAATAGGGCCAAATATTTTATGGAATGTTTTTCTGACACATAAGGACTAATAATAAAATTTAATTTATAAGTTGAACACAGTAATAGACAATAATAATGCATGACAAAACCGAACAAACATAATAATGTACTGTAATAAAAGTATCCCAAAATTTATGAATTACTTATTTCTAAAATGTCACTTTAAATTGTTTTGTCCATGGTTCACTGTTGTAACTGAGACCATGGAAAATAAAGCCACAGAGAAAGGAAGACAATTACATCCTGACATATAATAAGCTGAAGATAAATATGTTTACTGGTATTTTTTACTTTCCTCTTTTTATCTATTATCATTTCAAATGATAATAGGTTTCCTCTTCTAGGGAGATTAAGATGTTCCTACTTATAGCGAAAGGTCAACATGCACATGTAAGATCAGAACAAACTTAAAACAAAGTATATAACTGTGAAAAAGGAAGTGTTAATTAAAATACTAAGGGACCAGTGTTCAAGAGAGTCCTCAGGACAAAAGTTCACAGTTGAGCCATCCAGGTCCCTGATATTTTGGTCTGGGAATTCAGAAACCTGTAGCCTTCTTCTATGGTCTTACACATCCTTATTTGCCTATTATGTCAGATGGTTCCTTCCAGGTGTGTTTGTTATGTCTCTTCTCATAGTCATCTGGAAAAGTTGAAGTTTATGTTTCTTTGGTGCTGAGTCATTTTCCACTTGCCATAGAATTGCATTCTAAATTTAGATTTGTGAGTTTCCAATGAAATCACTTTTCTGGCACCTGTGGCCTTGGGTATCAATGACAAGCATGCAGGTATAAATACCTATTTGGATGGAAAGACTGCATTCAGTTCCCCAGTCCAGGTGAAGAGTGCTACCATGAAAACCTTCATCTTTCTTGTCTTCCTGGGAGCAGCTGGTGAGTGTCTTCAATAAATGAATCAAGAGGTGTCTATGGTGTATGGAAGTTTGTGTTGTGCACTTGGTAAAACAAGGAGTGTTGAATATGTTGTTTTTACTTAAGAAGCATAAAGTGTCGAAGATAAGGTATGTAGTACATGTTTGCAGAAAATTAAATCACACTTGTGGGAGGAAGTGGTAAGCATGATGATCAAAATGATTCAGAGTAGAGGGCATAAAGAGGCAGAACTGGCCATGAATTTCCAGAAAAAATTTCCTTGGATGGAGAAAAAAGGAAAGGATTCTGAAGAAGCACTTGTCTGAACCTCTTTAGGAAGGTGGAGTTAATAATGAGAACTAGTCTGTGTTCATTGAAGAGGTTGTGAATGTCCAAGCTTAATTTTCCTGAATACTAAATGGCTGGTTATTTACCCAAGGAGTCCTCACAGGATAAGACCTATTAGTTCTCCGAGATAAACTTCTTTGACCTGTGGTTTGCAATACCATTGCCATGAATATTCTCTGGTAAAAGTCATACTGTCATTCAACTGTGAAAAAAATAGAAAAATGACTATTTTTATTTTCATGCTATCTGGTTTTATACCTTTAAAATTTAGTATTAAATTTGATCATCTATAAATTCAATGTATCTGCCTGTCTACATACCTAGAGACTTCTAGAATGATTTTAAATTATTGGGAAAAAAGGGCTCATATAATATAATCATAGAGTTTCAAGGCTATAATAAAGTTTGATAAGTATTTGGGCTACAGTTCCCAATACCAAATGCATTCATAGGTGTAAGAAAATAACTAGGATAAGGGGAATAATTAGGGAAGGGGGTCACAGAATGTTCTATAAAATGATTTATAAAAAGTTGAGGCTAGAACCAAAGAGAGAAATTGAGTGAATATAAGTACAAAATTATGTTTTCCTTCCAGAGCAGAATATTCTAAGGTGCCTAAATACTTCCTTTCTGTAACTTAATGAACAAAACCATGCCCTACTGACACTGAATCAACCACCCTAAAAACAAAAAATTGCAAAGATTCTGCATGTTTACATAAATGCTGAGCAGTGTTCTTAATAAAAGTAATTTTTATATCTTCTGGTATGGTCAGGTGTTTATTATACAAAGAGACTTTGATCTGTTTCTATTTGTGAATATGTGTGTTACAGTGTAATAGATAAGTACAAAGATAAGATATATATCAAAATTAAAGCACACATTAAAAATTACATACTTATTAATAGTGGCATAAGAAAAATATGTTAAAAATATAAAAAATTAATTTTCAAAAATTTACCATAAAATTAGCATTTCCTGATGCATAAGACAATAGCATTGTCTGCTCTTTTCTGCTTGGTTAGTCTGCAGAAATTTCATGGTGAAGGAGAAATTCCTGATACTTGCATTTAACAAGTTTCCCAACTTTTCCTCATCAGCTGCTTTCCCCACTGATGGTGAAGATGACAAGATCATTGGGGGTTACGCCTGTCAGAAGAATTCCCTCCCCTACCAGGTGTCCCTGAAGGATGGCTCCCACTTCTGTGGTGGCTCCCTCATCACAGATCAGTGGGTGTTGTCCGCAGCTCACTGCTACAACCGGTAAGTGGACAATATTCACATTCCTATACTCTACAATCAAATCTTCCTCCAACCTCAACAAACGGAAACCAAGGTAAATCACAGTTATGCACAATAGATAAAGCATTCAGTACCTAAGAGTGGCAATATCCGCTCAGGAATTATGAGATGTATTGAGGAACTTTTACAAGAAGTGATACCCTTAAAGTTCCTGATGGCTTCTTAGTCACATTACTGAAGTGTGGAAGGCAAGCCATGGATGATGATGTTTCTCATGAAATATCTTAAGCGTATGAATCAGTACATAGTGATATCATTATGGCTTAACAAGAACATTATGGAATATAATGTGAACATAATAAAATGTATCATATATCTGCTACACTAACAAATAACTACGATTCACTCTCTTCCCTTGCTATCTTACTGTATCACTGACTCTGTCTCATCGCCCTGTGAAACACGGTGATTTCAGCCAAAGCAGAAATGGCAGATGCTGATCAATCTCTCCCTATCCACTTTCCTCTTCAATGCACAAGTAGAGGTTATTTGATTCCCATTCCTGTATCTTCCTATTCTAACAAGATTCTGGGACATATACGGGCACTGGTGGGACATGGGTCCAAGGAACTCTTTAAACTGCTCCGTGTGTGTTGTGGTGCACATGCTACTTTAAGTGTTCCTTGCCTGTGTGACCAAATTCTTGAGGAGGATGGGGTGTGGTAAAGCTCATGGTTGGAAGGTTGGTAAAAGGAGACAAAATTAAAATTGGAAACATAGGAAATTTTTAATCCTTTAATCAAGCCAAATCCAGGTTTGTCTGGGAGAACACAACGTTCATGTCACTGAAGGTAATGAGCAATTTATTGATGCAGCCAAGATTATCCCTCATCCCAAATATGATGAAAACACCATCGATAATGACATTATGCTGATTAAACTGAAGTCACCTGCTACCATCAATGCTCGAGTGGGCACTATCGCTCTGCCAACATCCTGTCCTTCAACTGGTGCTCAGTGCCTCGTGTCTGGCTGGGGCAACACCCTAAGCCTTGGTGGTAAGTTTCTCCTGCAATAGAAAGACCAAGTCTGAAAGTGTTAGAGGTAAAAGGCACCTTAAGGGTTAGTCCAACCTCTCACCCAAGGCAAAGCTCTCAGAATTTGGCTTTAGATATATGTGGTCTTAGAATACACTCACTGAGGTGAGGAAGCTTCTTTTCTGCATACAATGCAGAACTACTAACACAGATGTCAGTGTATTTAACTGAACTGGGATTAGTAGTGTTGAAAAGGCTAGAAACAGAAGAGGCAGATGGAACCACGATAAAGGGACTCAGTGCTAACTGATGAGCACATTTGCTTGAGAAGAAGTCTCTAGACTTGATCCCAGTGTCCACTGATTCTAGTGTCAGAGAAATGAGTTGGTTGTCAGAACTGTTTGATGAAGCATTTAGGGAAAAGAGCACTCTTCAATCATAAGTCATTGGTAAAGGGAAAGAAAGAGTAGGAGTCATGTGATATAGAGGACAGAATGAAATTTCTGATGATGCTCTGTGTAATCCTCTTCTACTCTCGCTGTTGTACTCAACAGTCAAGTTCCCTTCGCTCCTTCAGTGTCTGAATGTCCCTGTCCTCTCTGACACTGTTTGCCACAAAGCATACCCGGGTCAGATCACTAGCAACATGTTCTGCTCAGGCTTCATGGAGGGTGGAAAAGACTCTTGCCAGGTGAGATTCTTTGTACTTCTTCATGGTTCTCCTTAGTCTCATCCTCTACCCATTGTATTTTTCCTTTTCTGAAGACTGTACAACTGCCCTTGGTATAGATCATAAAAAGAGAGACAGCTTTGGTATAAATTATAAATTCTTTGTGATGTTTATGATTAAATTGTAAAAAAAGATACACAGAAGATAATGTTAAACATGAATCCAATCAATAGTCTGAGGCACCATATTGTGGAAGGGTACCCTAGTGAAAGGTGCAGAGCTTTTGTGATGGCATTAAATCTCTCCAGTCCTCTTCATCTTATATAGGCCTACCAAGGAATGGGGAGGACCATAAGAAAGGAAGAATAAGGATGTAGTAAATAGATCAAGGTTCAATTTCCAGGACCATAGAGGTTGCTTCATGGAGGAACTACACCGTGTAAAAACAGTCCCAGTTTAGGGGAGGCACATCTTGGGTCTCATTTTCACAAATGGATATAAATCATCATTACTTGGAAGGCTGAGGCAGGAGGATCGCCATGAGTTTGAGCCTGTCTGGGCTACATAATGAGTTCAAGGCAAGCCTGAACTACATAGCAAGACCTAGTTTCCAAAATAAACCAACCAAACAAAAAAGAAAATTCAGAAGTCCAATGAATATAAACAAATGTCCTGCTTTTCTTTTTGTTCTTATTCAGAGAGATTCTGGTGGCCCTGTGGTCTGCAATGGACAGCTCCAGGGAATTGTCTCTTGGGGCCATGGTTGTGCTGTCAAAGGCAAACCTGGTGTCTATGCCAAGGTGTGCAACTACCTGGACTGGATTCAGGAGACCATTGCTGCCAACTGAGCACCTTTACTTCTCGTGTTCCACCATTCATAGTCAATCTCACCTTCCTTCTGTGCCTGAAATTACAATATTAAAAAGAAATTTTGTTCTGCATTACATCTTTTCCACAATGGGTCCTTGATTGTTATTCATAAACTTTCAAAACACAAGAAGATAGAAATGTGTAGTATTTTATTGGGAAATTTGAAAGGTTAACTCATCATTCGTCCCATCAAATGAATAGAAACTTAATTGTCACTTCTTACATTCCAAACTGGGCAAGACAGTGAGGCTAGAAGGCAAGTAAGTCACATTTCCCATCATGTTTCATTTATAAAACAGGTATGTATGATTTGACTATTTTTCACACGTGGTCATGTATTTTTGGTGGTCTATAATGTGTTCATCACCTATGACAGATCATGTCACTAAAACGCAGAGTCAAAATCACTTGCCCAAAGTCAGTCACACAGTTCATAATAAAACTGCAATGATGCCCAACTTGTTTCTACAGTGTGCCTCTGCTTCTGTGAACAGATGCTCTCTCTTTGTTTGTTTTTGTAATCAATCTGAAACTCCAGAGGCCCAGTGATGGAAAATTCTAGATGGATGCTTTTTCCAAAATCCACAGGATTCCTGCATTTTCCAAGGCTTCACCTACCTATATGTTCCAGTTCTCTAAGACTTTCTTGTTTTCTAAACAAATATGATTGAGTTAGCAGGCATGGACTGTGGAGAGGGTCAGCACCTCCTCCCATCATCCATCCCCCACATCTCACCTCGGATGATGGAACAAACATAAGGCATAAGAAGAGTAAAAATGCAAATCAGTTTGAGAAACATAGATCTCCTCTCTTAGATCATTGTGGATTTGGATCTGGAGGTGTTATTGTCTTCTTCATCCCCACCTTTGCTGTGTACAACACACACTCCACCTTTCTTCCTAGCTTTCTGCCTAGCTTTCCCCTCTCATCTCCATTGTCCCACAGATCATCCAGAATAGGGTTTTCCATAAAAGTCCCCCACATAATTCCTTTGCATACCTGGTATGAGACAGGGAAAAGCCATAATGGAATCTGAGCACAGATCCACTGGGATAACTGGAACAGCTTTGAGAGAGGAAAATGCAGGCTCAGAATAAAGTGAAAGAAGCATGCTGTCCTAACTCAGGATGCTCAAATAAAAGCACAATGGACTGTGGGCTTAAATGCCACACATTTATTTCTCACAGGTCTGGAGCCTGAAGCATTCAAGGTCACAGCACCAACAGAACTGATGTCTGGGGAGCTCCTGCTTCCTGATTTGCTGATACACCCACGTGCCTGGTATCTTTGTAGCTCCATGTGGCCAAGAAAGCCAGCTGCAGTCTCTTCCTATACTTATAGGTAAACTGGACCTAGTATAGGGGCTCCTCTCTCTCAGCTTTATCTAACCCCAATGAGCTCCTGCAATTTCCACCCAGGAGGAAAGAGTGACAAGGGGGCACAGAAATGAGGAAGAGTGAAGAAAAAAGGATAAGGAAGGAAAAAAGTCAACACATAAAAGAAAGTCTAAAAGAGGGAACATAAAAGAGAATCTTTTAAAGAATAAAGGAAAATAAAACAATACCAATAAAGAAAATGGACTGGAAGAAAAAATAAACAACCAAGATAACACAGAACAAACAAACAAGCAAGAAAACAACAAAAAATAAAATTACTGCAATTAAAAATGCTTTACACAATTGTAGCATTAATCTAGAGCAGTGATGGTGAACCTTTCAGAGACTGAGTGCCCAAATTGCAACCCCAAACCCACTTATTTATCACGAAGTGCCAACACTGCAATTAAACACTGAGTTGCACAGCTACTCCTTTCTGATCATGCTCATGGCCCTTATGTGTGCTGTTGTCTGATGCTTAGCTGCTGGGGCAATGCTGGGGCAACTTGGCTCCTATGGTGACAGAGGGGCAGGGCATGCTCACTTCTGCACATGTGCCATAGGTTTACCACCACTGACCTACACCATCCCATCCGCACAGCTCCCTCTACACTGGAGCCACAATCTGCTTGTAAGCAGTAAAGTAGTTTGGTTTCCTCATGTGTGCCACTCAATTGACTACTCAAAGTAATGAGAGCTACTGCTCCCTCTGGACCTGTCTCTTGCTGCAACCTGTGCTCCAGGGACAGCTAACTGCCGGCTTGCATCAATGTCTCAAGATCTTATTGTCTTAATTAATTTGGGAGGAAGAAAATGTGGTATGGTTCTCCAGTTCTCCGGTTCTGCAGACTTCCACTAGAGACCACACACTATGTGGTCCCTTCCTTGCCTGCCAAAAGTCTCTGTCTTTCTTTCCTTAGTTTAGGACAGGAAGATCCCTGGCCATGTGCCAGTCTCTCCTTCTCTACCTGTAGCTGTCTATATGTCCCTGTCTCAAGAGCTCTGCTCTCAGAATTGCCCATAGAAACTAGGGGCACCCCTAGGCTTGCCAGAGGGCCGCTTTGCCAGCACCAGGCAATGGGCAGGACCTCATGCTGTCTCAGGCCTTTTTTCTAAATGGCTCCATGGATATATATCTGGGATCAGTGAAAAGAGTCATGTCATTTTCCTGTCTCTACTGAAATATGTGGTGGAAAGTTTTGTAGTTCTAATGTCAGGCAATCATGGGTAAGAACTGTTCCTTCATAGCTTCTTGACCTTATTGCATTGATAGAGCTGACACAAGTGATTTCTTTTGAACCTGACAATATTCCCTCCTTGTCCTGGGATAATTTTCTGTGAACATAGCTGATCAACCACCCTGTGATTTTGTTCTGATTTTCCCTAATTGCCAGTATAACTCTGCTCTTGATTTTGGTCTAAGGGGGTCCTGCAACCCAGGGGAAGTGATTGATGACTAGGAATCAGTGTCAAAACCCTTTTAGCCACATTTGAGCAGCAAAAAGATTTAGAAGGAGTGATTCTCAGGCTCAGCTTATCTAGGTCCATTGTTAAGTTTAATCTTGTCCATTCTGCAAAGCACTGGACTAGATTATTTTGTTAGAAATTTTATGTCCCAGCCTATTAGTATCAACAGGCAAGAGCAAAGCATGTTCACTTTGCCTATCACATCTAAACAAATATAGTTATTTCAATAAGATCAGTGTATCTTTGTATTTGTTCAGGGTGTGCAAAATCTCATAATTTTTGTCAACTCAATCACACATAAAATCTCTTACAAGCTCTATTTCTTTCCAAAATTCTTTTACAACATCTTTTATAACTTATCCAAACCTTTACTTAGTTCTGGATTATATTTCATTTCCTATTTGGAATCACAGTCATCTTTTGATAAAAATTTTCTCTTTGAACAGAATTTTAAGTCGTTTTAATCTTAGTCTATTTATAGGAGACAACTTAACAAGGGATGAGGTAAAAGGCAGATCCTTGTTCCAGGGAAGGCTGGCTGTTGGAAAATCTTGCCTAACATTTTTATATTTGAATCTAATCCCACACCCTCTCTAAATACCATTATGTTTAGGAGTATAAGAAAACAAACTTCTCCTACATTGTTCCCCGACTCTATTTGAAGATTCATTAATATATCACCTTTGAAACATGAAACAAATGGAAAAAGACTAAGAGAGCTTTTTATTTCCTTTCTTTGTGGAAAAACTGACAAACAATTTCCATGTTATCACTTTGCCATCATTTAAATCAATAAGGCTCCATTTATTACTTCTCTAAAAATCTGTATTATTTAAAGTCCTACCATTCATTATGTTTTACAACGTCTTTCCTAATTGTTCACATGTAATTCAATCATCAAAAGAGCAATGAATATTTCTACTAGTTTCATACTATTAAAATGTAATAATAAAAATTTGCAAGATTTTATTATGAACTCAACCCATCTGTATACATCCCTTGAATCTGCTGTCCTAAAATTATTTTAAAGTATTGAGAAAATGGACTCATATAATAAAATTTAAGACTTTTGTTTTGTGAGCAATCTTGATAAATCAGAGAGTCACACTTCACAATGCCAAACTCATTGGTAGATTTGGGAAGGGTCACTGGGGTAAGGGGAATGGTGTGGAGGAGAATATTTCAGTATTCAGTAGGATGATCTAATGAAAATTTTAGTCTAGAATGCAAAAGGGGAGAAGAAAAGTACAAAACTCTCTTTTCCTTGTAGGTCAGAATATTTTCAGGTAATTCCTAAATTTCCTTTGTTTTACTTTATAAAAAGAATTATGCCAAACACAAAAAACTTAGTATAAAAACTTTTCAAAAAATATACCTTTACACCACATTTCCTGATAATGTGAGAAAAAAGAACATGATCATCTCTTTTCTAGCTAGACTGTAAAAACTTAATCATGGACTAAAAGCTCCATTATGGATTAATTTAACAAAGAAATTCTAAGTTTTCCCTGCCAGTTGCTTTCCCACTGATGGTGTAGATGACAAGATCGTTAGGGGCTACACCTGTCAGAAGAATTCCCTCGCCTACCAGGTGTCCCAGAACAATGGCTCCCACTTCTGTGGTAGCTCTCTCATTACTGATCAGTGGGTGTTCTCTGAAGCTCACTGCTATGAGTCCTAAGTGACCTCTATTCAAATTCTTTACAATAAGATCAACTTACCTCTAGCCTCACCATAGCATAATCAGAGAAAACTACAGATTTTTCCTTAATGGATATAGTATTCAGATCTTAACAGCCTAATTTTCCCCTCAAGAGTTGCATAATATACTGAGGAAATTATACATAGAGAGGTACCCTTAGAGTTTGCTGATGTCTCCCTAAATGATGTTACAAAAGATGTGGAGGAGAAATAGTGGCTGATAAAATATGCCTCGAAATAGTTGAGAACAACTAGATAGTCCTAATTACTAGAGCTGAACCAGGAAATGATGGAATGTAGAGGTAATAAAATGGATTGTATTTCCACTACATCATTAAATATAACATAAGACTTTGTGTGATCCCTCAATATTTTCCTGTATCTCTGACTCTGTCACATCTCACCATGAAACTCAGGGATCTCAATCCAGTGGCAGATGCAGATCCATCTCCACCAATCAACTCTTCCTCTCTCACTGCTTTATACAGGTTATTTGGTTCTCATTTCTATACCTTACTATTCTAATGAGATTCTGGGCCATGAGATTCTGGGCACTAGCAGGGACACAAGTCCAGGAAATTCTGTAACCTGCACAATCCTAATTTAAGGATGCATTGCTTGTGTAAGTGAATGTGTGAGGAAGATGGGGTGTATTTATGCTCATGGCTGGGAGATTGGGAAAGGATACAAAACTCAAGTTAGATTCATAAGAAACTTTGAATCCTTTAATCCAGCAGACTCCAAAGGAAACTAAGCCAGATTCATCTGGGAGAACACAACATTCATGCCATTAAGGGTAATGAGCAATTCATTGATGCAGCGAATATCATCCATCATCCTAAATACAATGAAAACACCAATGATAATGACATTATGCTGATTAAACTGAGGTCACCCGCCACTATCAGTTCTCCAGTGTCTGTCAAGATCCTGTCCTTCAACTGGTGTTCAGTGCCTCATGTCTGGCTTGGGCAACACCCCGAGCTTTGATGGTAAGTTTCTCCTGCAATCCAAAGATAAAGTCTCAGAATACTACAGGGGAAAAGCACCTTGAGGGCCAGCTCAGCTGGTCCAACTTCTTGCCCAAATCAAGGCTCTAGATCTGGCCTTGATATAAGCAGTCTTGGAATACACTACTGAAAGTGAGGAAGATTACTTTTCAGAGACAATGCTGAAGACACAACAAAAATATGCTATTAAAATAATGTCAATATATTTTACTGGAGTGTAATGAACTAGAAGTATAATGTGCAGAGAACTAGAAACAGGAGAAAGAGCAAAAATGTAAAGGGACTCAATAGTGCCTGAAGTTTACACTTCCTTAGGAAAAATGTCTCTGGATTTGCATCTTGTGTCAGTGAAAGAACAATTTGTTGATGAAACAATTTGGAAAATCTTCTAGAAAAGGAAATATTCTTCTACATTGGAAGTTATTGGCAAAATAAAAGAATGAGTAAGAGTATTGTGACAGAGAAGAGATAATGTAGGAAGGAAAGTTTTTTGGATTCTGTTAGTAATCTGCTTCCATTTTTTATTTTTACACTCAATAGTCAGGTTGCCTTCTCTCCTGCAGTGTCTGTATGCTCCTGTCCTGACACTGCCTGTCATGAGGTCTACCCAGGTCAGATCACTAACAACATGTTCTGGTTGGGCTTCTTGGAAGGTGGAAAGGACTCTTGCTAGTTGAGTTTCTTTATGCCCTTCCCCAGAAGCTTAGTCTCAATCTTCTTCATATTTCTATTTCTAAAACACAGAGGCTATAAAACTGGCTTCTGCAGTGACTGTGAGAGGTGAGGGATAGCTTTGGGATTAATTATAATTAATATTAATTATTAGGTTTGAGGATAAAAAATATACAGAAGATGTTGTACTAATAATATGCCAGGCACTATTCTGATAAGGTGGATTGTGGAATTTAACCCTTGTGAAAAGAACAGACCTAGTGTTACAGCATTCAGTCTCTCCAGCCCTCACCTTTTAATGGGCCTATTGGCCTTCTAAGAAAAGAAGAGGGGCTATAAGAGGAAGAAAAATAGGTGGTGGGAGTTTGGATTTCCAGGAATAAAGAAGGTGCTTCATGGGGGACCAGTTGCCTACATATGTGGCCCCAGGATGATGCAGCAACATCTTGGAGCTCATGCTCCTATTTGAATATCAACAAGAGCACTAACTGAATCATTCTTTTTGCCCAGTATGACTCTAGTGGCCCTGTGGTCTGCAATGGGGAGGTCCAGGGTGTTGTCTGAAAGGCAAACCTGGTGTCTACACTAAGGTGTGCAACTACCTGGACTGGATTCAGGAGGCCATCACTATCAACTAAATACCTTTATCTCTTCATGATCGGCAACTTGTAATCAACTTCACTTTTCTTCTGTGCCTGAAATCAGCATCTAAATAAAATTTCTTTCTGCACCACATTTGTCCAAGAATGATCCCTGCTTATTATTCATAAACTTTCTCTTGAATGTTGATTCTAAAAGGTGAACCTAGACTTGAATTATTTTCGGGTGAAAGTTGGAAAAGTTCTTATGTTATTAATCCAGTATAAAGTTATTGATGATCTACTACTCTCTGAAATATTGAGAATATAAAGTGAATATATCCAACTGTTACCACTACATTTTTAGCCTAATATGTATTAGATATGTAATCCATTTAGCAAACAAAATTTGGTGTGAGATTTAACAACAATACATATTTAGTGGTGTCTTTTCAGACTATATTATATGTGCATAGCTTACAATACACAATGACTGTAAAATCCAGAGTTAAAATCAATTGCCTAAGATGCATTTATCCTGTTCATCCTAAAGATGTGATAAAATGCCAGCTGTCCTCATCTACCGTACATTGTGGCATTTCTGACAGAGTGCTTTCTTCCCTTTCTTCTTTAATCTAGCCAGAATTTTTTAAAAATATGGATGAGAAAATTTTAGATGCAGAATTTGATAAAAATCATGTTTCCTATATTTTCCTATGTCTTCTACTTCTCCAAATTCTTCATGTTTTCAACAGGAATATGGCAGGTATGAACTCTGGAGACAATACTCTTCCCTTTCCCATTACCAGTCTCCCTAAATCCCAGCCCAGATTACACACAACTTTAAACTATAGGAAGGAAAAAGTAATAATCCAAATAAACTATCAGAAAATTGATCTACTCCCCTTTGGGTCATAAGGAACTTATCTATAGAGGTGTTATCTGTCTTCTTCAGCCTGGCCTGAGTGGAGCACCACACACACTGTGCCTTAGTGCATTGGCAACTCTAATCTCAAATCTTCACTGTCCCAAGGATCATTCAGAGGAAGAAATGCAGGCAAAGTCACCACACATTATTCAGGTGCATAGATAATGTGGGATTAGCAAAAAGCCATAGTGGGGTCTCAGCACAGACATATTAGAATATTAGAATAACTGGAGCAGGTGTGAAAGGGGAAGTTTCAGCTTGAGGGTTAAGGTGAAGTTTGTATATGGTCCTAGCCAACTCAGACTGCTGTTAACAAAAACAACATTGACTGTGTATCTTACATAATACATTCATTTCTCACAGTTCTGGAGGCTGCTCAATCCAAGATCAGGGCCCCAGTAGGGCTGATGCCTGGGGAGGGCTGGCATCCTGGTTTACTGATGCACCTTCATGTCTCTTATCATTGTATTCTCATAAGGTCAAGAAAGCTAGCAGTAGTTTCTTCCTCATAACTACACTGATCCCATTCATAGAGGCTCCACCCTCTGACCTCATCTGACCATACTGTACTTTCCCAAGACTCCACCTGCTAGTACCACCTCATCAGAGGCTAAGGTTTCAATGGAGGGATTTCTGGGGAACACAAAGATGCCACACATAATAGGTATCTTAAGAGTGGAGAGTGTAAGAAGATGCATACATTCATTCCCAATTTCCAAACCTGTTGTAACTCTGGAGGACATTGTAAGAGAGAAGCTCAGAACTCATAACACCACCTTCTCAGTGCTCCAAGAATGAAGTCAACATTCTTAAGCCTTGCATTTGAGGCTATTAAATATTTATATCTTATTTCCTTTATTCTCACTGAATTACTTTTCTGTATATGTCTGGACTAAACAAAATTTATATATAACTTCTCTCTGTTAACCTTTACATCAACTAAACACCTCAGAGTTTTCCCAAGAAATACATGAGTTTAGGATTCCACTCTTCTTTCTGAAACATGTTTTCATTTGCTACCCTTCCCATTACCACCACCAATCCACACTTACCTTAGTGCTTCCATTTGAGGGAAGGTTCTAAAATTTGCCAAGTTAAGTGAGATACATAAAAGACAAGAGATCAGGGAATGCCCAATAGAAAGTGAGGAAAGGTCCAGAAATTCATCTGTTCTTTTTAGTACCTTGTTTTAAAAAAAACCAAACATATGTTTTTGTGGGTCTATCAAAATTTTTTTCAATTTTTAATTAGTACATGTTTGCATTCATCTTAGGAGGTAGGTGCATGTATGCTGCATACCTTAGCTCTTTTTATCCCCCTTTCCCTTTTCTTCTTATCCTCTCCAACTCTGTCTTTGGGTCCCTTCCCATTTACAAAAGCTCTATCTCTTATTGTCTATCTTCTTTTTTTTAATTATTCATACTCTGGGTTTCTCATACAAGAGAAGTTATGTGATATTTAAGCTTATGGTCATTTTCAGACTAATTCTTTTTTTTTATTAAATTCTTTTATTGGTACATTGTAGGTATACAACACAATTTCATTTCTCATTGGGAACTATACCTTTGCATGAGGCATCTTGGTTCTTATTTTTTCCCCATACCTAGCCCTCTCTTCACCCCCTCCACCCTTCCCTATTTACAAAGACTTTATTTCCATTTTTTCCATTTCTCATCATTTTTCCTTTCCCTT
>NW_004624821.1:9621601-9633840 GCF_000247695.1 Heterocephalus glaber | reverse complement strand
GTAAATAAGGATGAAAATGATTAAAATGAATAATTGATAATTTGAAATAGGAAAAGGTCCAAAGATGGAGGGGTAGTGGGAGGGGAAGGGGAAAGGGAAGAAAGGAAAGGAAAAATTATGTGAAAGAAAAAAAAATTGGAAACAAAGTCTATGTAAATAGGGAAGGGTGGAGGGGGTGAAGGGCCCACAGGTAACGGGGAAAAAAATAAGAATCAAGATATATCATGTTCAGGTACAAGCACTCAATGATAAATGTAAATGTATTGTATACCTAAAATGTACCAATTAATATATAAAAAAATGAATAAATAAATAAATAAATAAAAAGAGAGCAATGACAACAAATATAAGTTTATACATGAGCAGCACAGATGCAAATTTTAAAATCGAGGTTTGAAATCCTTGTTGAAATCAAGAGTGCCAGATGCTGCATTAAATCGCTTCTGCAAATACAAATACAGCTTCTAAACTATAATCCAAGAAAAAATATCAAAGAACTATCAAAATACAGTTTACAGAAAACAGTCACTTGGAATTATCAGAGGAGATCATTAAAACATATTTATTGTAAATAAATCCCTAATTCATAATTCAATAAGATCCAGATATCTTTGCAAGAAATGTGACAAGGTAAAAAGTCTGAGATCAGGGAAAACTATATGCAGGCTAGATATTTTACTTGCTATGTCTAACTATAGTGACTGATAAATTTATCTCTGGCTGCTGGGAACTTGGAAAAAATTACTTTCAACTGTCACCCTTGTGGTCATTACTTTGTAGCTAATTAAAACGAAGAAATACTTGTATTGAGAAATATATATATTTCAGGAGAACCAAGCTCCAGGATGATCACTGGAATCTAAACAACCAATTCTGTGAACCGGGAACATAGTGAAGGGTTTTAACCCCTTAAAATAGCACTCAGGACTCTTTTCTTACTAAGGAGGTGAAAACGGTACTAGTAATAAGTACTATTTGTGAAGTCTTTTCTATGTGCTACACACCATGTTTAAGTAATTGTAAATGCCATAATACCTATGAAGATATATCTTAATATTCTTCCTATTTTGTAGCTTAGTACAGTGACGTTCAAGGAGTTTAACATCTTTTTCAGGAGAAGGCAGCTAGTCAGTCCTTTGGAACTAAACCTTATTGATCCAGTTTGACTCCAAAGGCCATGATTTTACCATTAAGTGAATGCATGTGAAAAAGTTAGACTTTATAACAATATTTGGACATTTAAATAAAATGACATCCCTCTGGAAAATATAAAAATCCTAAAATTACAGTTATTTTACTTCACTGGCATTTATATGACATTTACTATTTTACAGGTAATATTCAAAGCCACTTTATAAATAACTCCTTAACTATTCTAGAAAAATCTATATGATGGATCCCCACTTTACAGAAAAGGAAACTGAAAAATACAGAGGTTAATAAACTTACCCAGGATCATAAGGCAACAAAATGTGAATGCCACAATCAGAACCCAGACAATCAAACTTCAGAGGCTATCATGAGGAATACAGACCTCATGGGGTGAGTGCTTCATGCTTTTCTTTATCTGACCTAGGTTGTAACATTTTCTCTTAAATAATACACAGGAACATTGTTGAATTACGGCTGTGTTACATCCCAAAAGGTGGAAATATTTACACCCCTCTCCAGATGACCTTGAATCCTTCCCCCATCAAGTCACCACTTCCCAGAATGAGGCTCAAACACGGAATTAAAGAAAACCAAGTGACAGTGAAAGGTGGATACTAGAGATAGATTCCATATCTTAAGTAACCAAATTGCTTTTGAGGTCCTCTGGGTGGAGAGGTACACTTTAGAGTGGACTACCTTAAACAATCAGGCCAAATCACTTTCCTTAAGAAAACTCCCTTCTAGCCAGGGATTTAGCAGAGTGGTGCTGCCGCCTGCCTCACAAGGGCAAGGTCCTGAGCTCAATCTCCAGTACCATTAAAACATGGAGTAGAGCTAGAAATGGTTTGTCATCTGTTCCAATTACTGCATATCAAACCATCCCAAACTTGGAGTAATGTAAGATCAGTTATTTATTATCTCTGGTGCTTCTCGGGTTTGACTGGGTTCCACTGGGAAATCCTTTCTTAAACTCTGTTATGATTTATAGTCAGTTAGTGGCTGTGCTTGGAGCATCTCACTCACATATTTGGAAGCTGTTGCTGCCTGTGGCTGGGACTTCAGCATAATTGTTGGCTTCTCCACCTGCTGCCATCGGGACAGTTTGAGCCTCCTCAAACCAGCTGGCTTCCAAGGGTTTGTGCCTCAGAAGAAGACAGCAGAAGGAAATTGTACTGAATTTTAGGAAATGTACTCAAAAATATGTCAGTCCATAGTCAAGAGAAAGAAAATTAGACTTTACCATCCATATAAAGGAGTGTTAGGGAATATAAAAATACATTTTTTAAAGCCACTAGAAAAAAAAATCTCTTAGTAACAGCATTGGACTAGATGAAGTCATAATTGAGTGACATTTAGTGAACTGTAACAAAAGGAATTATATAAGGTATGATGATGACATGCCTCATAGCCCTTAAAAACTGTGTAACTTCTCATATGGACATGGTGGCCCACACCTGTAATCTTGGGAGGCCGAGGCATCAGGGTCACAAGTTCAAGCCCAGGCCAAGGAATTGGGCCACTTAGTGAGATCCAAGTCTCAAAAAAAGAAAAGGAGCTGAATATCCAGTGCAAAGGCCCTGAGTTTAATCCCTAGTACCCCCTCTACAGAAGAGAAAAAGAATTGTACTCTCTCACTTCTCCAAAAAGTGAATAATTATTCTCTAGTCTAATTTTTTCTACGTTAGAAGACATAGATATTCTAAAGGAGAGGGGATTGGCAGTAATTGCTCTGTACTCTCATTAAGGAGTCTTTGGGGTGGGGGTGGAGACATGAATCCTCAATGAAAAATAATAATGAAAATGGTCAGTTTTCCTCTGGTGACTTAAAAACATAGAAATTTCTCTCTCTTTGGGAGGTCCCTGACAATAGGAATGGCACCTTGGAAAGACATGGGTGCAAAAAACAAGAAAAAAAGGGTGATTCCAGGCAATGCAGCTATAACCAAGAATCATGCTATGGTAGGAGACCCTGTGTTTGTCCTGCAGATGATTGAAACGTTCACAAAGTGATTTCCAAGGCCGGGGATTTAGCTCAGTGGTTCCGCTCCCTGCCTTGAAAGCTCAAAGACCCAAGATCGATCCCAGGCACCAAAAAACAAAAACAAACAAAGTGATTTCTGATGCTCTAAAGATATTTTCAGATCTGAGTCACAATATCTCTGAATATATCCAAATCTTCACTGAAAGTCTGAAAACCCCCCGGGGTTAGGTTAATGGTGGATTGAGAGGTGAATCTAAGACAGCTGTCTTCATGTACTGCCTGGCAATAAGTAGAGAAACCACCAGAAATAAGCTCAAGTCCTACCAAATAAACCTTTGGAAAGAGTGGAGGGTACCACACTTCCTTAAATGTCATGGGTTGAAGGTTATACTGTATGATTGTGAACAAGCTTATGAAGCTTTAGCTTCTTACTGGCAAAAAATGAGTAACTAATATTTAATTTAAGAGCCTAATAAAAAGATAAATCTCTTCCCATGAGCCATATGACATCTGATGAAAACTTAATAAATACTAATTTTTATTATTAATATTATTTTAAAGCTTTGCCAGCTAAAGATGTGCAATCCTCTAGAGATTAGAGCATTTGGGAACATGCAGGTGTCATGTTTTAAATTCATAATTACATTTTATAAGAACTGAGTTCACATGTAATTTTTAGATATAGGAATGCTATTTTATGGTGTCTTACACTTGATCAGTTCTTTAATTATTCTGACAAAGTCCAATTCATGTTTTGTATTTGCTCAATCTCTAGACAACGTGAGGTTGAACCTGCTCTTTATTGCTGAACTCTGAGGAACAGGCAGCACATTATCTCATAAGGATATCTTACAGAATGGAGTGTAGTGCATTTGGAAAAAGCAACAGGTGTAAAGAGATGGGTTTTGTTCTGTTCTGATAGGACAGTGAGTATCTCCAGGCTGAATATCTGAGTGTATCTGTTCATATCTTAGCTCATAGTTCATGAAACAAACAAACAAAAACAAAGAGTTGGAAGGTTTGTGTCTGGTCTTGTCAGCAGGTGCAAGCAAAAAGGGAAATGTCTGGTTTGACAAGTCAAAGGTACACAAGGGAAAAATCTAAAATCTTACAGGAGGGATGAGAACGAGTACATGGAAAGTTAGATCCAGCTTTTGTGCGACAAGTGGTTCTTTGTGGCTATTGATTTCCCAAGAAACAAAGGAGGAGGGGTATTAGCCACCAATGAGGGGAAAAGTAAATATACACACACACACACACACACACACATATATATATATGCACACATTTCTTAAATGTATTTTATATCTCAAGGTTCTGTGAGTCTCTGGATGTAGCACAGACTCTGGAAAGAGTGAGTTGGCAGAGAGGACAGAAAGATTTAAAGTCACAAAGGAAGGAGGGGACAACAAAGAAAAACTACATCATAGATAGGAGGAGAGCAGTCATCAGATACATAATGGTGCCTGGGGAGGTGTTTGGGGTCAGAGCAGAGGAACCAGGGACCTTGACTAGACTTCTTCTTCGCCTCAGTTACCCACATCAAAGTCGGCATCCGGTCATATTTTATATAATTTAGCCTTGATAAGGACTAATTTGAAGACCACCATCAGAGCCTTCAACCTCTCCCCACTCTGCCTCTGCTCTTGTCACTGACCCTGGACTCCATACTGGGAGCCTTTACAGCTTGAACCATTTGTCTGCTCCACGGAGATCACAGCCAGCCATGAAGGACTGTCTCATCTTCGTTTTCATGAGTGCCGCTGGTGAGTTTGAGGCCTGGTTTCTGGCTGGGGGAGACCCAGGGACTTGTCTCTGGGGTTAGGAAGAGAAATAGCCAGCGGCAACCAAAGTAATAGGAAGTGGTGGGGGTGGGGCATTTTAAGGAAGTAGTTCACTGTGGGCGGAAAGGAAAGGAGCAGCCCTTCATGCAGAGTTCATCCTGTCACTGTGCTCTCTGACCCTCGGATGGGGCATGTCACGATGCCCTTGGTGTCAGTGCCCTGCCCTCCCCAGGATGCCCTCCCCTAGCCCGAAGTGTAAGATTTCTGAGACTTCACTTCTCCTGCACAGTCATCTTTTCTTTCCCTGGGCAGATGGTTATTAGAGGAGTGGGCCCAGGAAGGGACTGCAGGCTGCTCAAGGGCTCTGGAAGCCCTAACATTTCCCACTTTTTAATTTTTGCTGCCAAACTCAGGCAATATTTCATCTTTTCCCCTTCATTCTTGGTAAAAGTTAATTTAAAAAAAAATAATGTATTGAAAGTGCCAACTTATCTTTTTCATTTTTGTAATACATAATACTACCAATCCATGCTTCTGATCAACATGAGATGAGAGTACTGGTTTGTCACAGGACCTGAATAAAATAATTCCATCTCAAGAAAAAATATGTTTGTTTCTTAAAATTTGTTTGCCTTGATTAGCATGCATGATTTTTCTCTTACTTTTAAAAATATTAAAAAGAGAGACAATACCATCTTCGGAAACCTCCAGTAAGAGAAAACTACCCTAGCCAGTTCTAGCTGGCTCACTTCTTTTTCTTTCTACCTATGACCTCTATTCTCCAGGTATTGCTCTGGAAAATTCTCCTGAAAAGATGAAAACACTAGAAGACTTCACCATTCCTTATCTGGTCTATCTGGAGGCCAGCCCAGAGGCCTGTGTGGGATCGCTCATTCACCCCAAGTGGGTTTTGACAGCTGCTCACTGTTCCTTATCATAAGTAGCCCTTCATTCCTGGGAGCTGAGAGGGATCCATTCAAGTGAAATAAGTGTGGTGAAACATCCCAGGGAGTTTTCAGTGAAGCTAGAAGGCCCAGGAACATACAGGCTCTTCTTCCCAGTGAAGAATAGAATACACATTTGGGTGGTTTAACTGGAGATCAATAGGAGACGTCAGAAGTCTTCATTGGGAGGTAAATGCTATTTATTCATCAACAAATATTATCAAACATTTACTATATAGCTAGTTTAATGCACTGAGACAGCAGTGAGCATGTAAAATGGAAATAATGTTTTCCTCACGGAGCTTACATTCTGGCAGAGGAAGTACCCACTAAACAAGCACATAGCACAAAATAAAGCATAAAACAGAATAAGGGAAAGTAATGTATGGGAACAAGATACAAGGTTGTTGTGCTAGGCCTCTCTGAAGATGTGAAACCAACAGGAAGAGAGGAAGCCAGTGAAAAGAATAAAGCCTAGGGATAGTCCAGGCCCCAGGAAAAATACTCACATAGTCTCTGACATGCAAAGATATTAGGGTATTTGTCAAACAGGAATCACTGTTGTTGGAGTGTAACGAGTAGGGGACATATTCATAGGATGAAATTAAAATGTTATTTAGAGGCCACATCATATGGGTCACAGGAGAGCAGGCTTACTGTACAACATAATGCATCCAATGCACATCTCAGCACTATTGTCAGGTGTTAGAAATCGTCCTGTGAGGGAGTCCTACTCAGAGTTCCAGGAGTACACATGGCCATTTCAAACTCATAGTTCTCAGCCATCTGGTTATGAAAGACAGTGTAATCTGACACAGGTCGAATGCTTGCTCTCTATGAGGAAGAACACACCGGAAATAAAGTCAGTTCTTATTCTCCTGTAATTGGAGCTGGAAAAGGAGATATTCTTTCCACCACCCCTATGTAATGCATGAACTCCTTTGGGCAGGGTGTGGCATTAGGGTCTGTTGTATGGCTGGACTCCTGGGGATAGAGATGGGCAAGCCTGGGTTTACCTGGGGAATATAAGGGTTGAAATGGCAACTGGGAGTCCTGACAAACAGTGACAGCATTTTGTAAGTCTGTGATCAATGTGACCGACACATGGACAATACACTTATATGGGCCTCAGAGGGCATAGAACAATGCAAGATATCCAGAATATCTTATGTGCTTCCTTGAAGCGCTGCTGGAGATTGTGGAATAGACAAAGCTCTGACATCATGGATCATGGTACCGTCTTTACTTGCTCTCTGCTAATTCAGATTGTCCAAATCTTATTAAGAATGTTAACAATATTATTAAGAATATTAAAAATTAGATTGCTTCAGTTTTCAGGTTAATAAATGAGATTAAGATAATTGGAAAAGATGATTTCTGACATTTCTTGAAGTATGGCATTTTGTGACTCCGTCCTTTTCCAACTTATTGCTTTCTTTTTCCAAAGTAAGAAAATCCGCCTGGGAGGTTATCAACCAAACATCAAAAATGAGAATGAGCAGTTGCAGAATTACTCATTGACTGTGACTCACCCTGAATTTGATGGAAAATCCCTGAAAAATGACCTTATGTTGATAAAACTCTCCAAGAATGCTGCTGTTGGCCTCCATGTGGGAACTATAGCCATAGCTATTGAACCTTTATCATTTAATGACTCCTGCTTTATCCCAACCTGGACCTGGAATAACTATAAAAATCGTAAGTGTTTGGCTACTCTGTGTTCTTCACCCTGGGGAGTCTGGAGCTACAAGGAGAATGTGGTGACATGTACTTTACAGAAAGAAATCTATGAGGTGATGTTCTTGCTTCTAGGGTGAGAACATTCAAACATGCTGATATAAGACAACTAATCTGACAGTAACAAACAGAACAAGTAGTAATTATTGCATGCAGAATATTCAAGACCAAGTTCAACAGAACTGAATTTTGAAACAAAGGTGGGAAAACTAGGACTCTTCACTCACAAAGATAGTATTGAGAAAGTGAGAGCTGCTGAAAGCCCACCATGTACTTAATGGAAGAGCAGAAGAGCAATAAGAAAAAGAAAAAGAAAGCCTAGGTGCTGAAGCATGGTAATTCATTCTTTCCAGTGTGTGCTGTGGTTGAGGAAGACACTTGTACTATCACCAGAGCTAGTTCCTGTAGAGAGCCCTACTGTTGTACCTACTGCTGTATCTGAGAGTTTCCTATGAGAGGTGGAGACTAGAGTGGCTCAAAAAAGTTTGATTATTCTGACACACTGTTAGTGGCTCTGGACAGACACATTTCAGGGAAAAAATAGTCACATCACATGTGGTAAACATGCATCCTTCTCTATGTGCCCAAACTAGGATAAGCAGAGAGACCTGCTGTCTGCCAGAAGGTATCTTCTCAAAGATCCTATGTGAAAAAATTGCATTCTCATGTACTTACTTGCTTATGTGACTTACTTATGTGACTGCTAATGATCAATTATGATCTCTTTAGATATTGTAAAAACCTTTTTAATTGACTTAAACTCTGCTTCTAGTGAGTACAGAATGATTTATCTGATCTGTAAAAATACAATATGTTTGTAAAAATAGAAATGAAATGTATGTATTTACTGAAGGTATAGTTTAGTGGTAGC
Organism: Heterocephalus glaber; assembly: GCF_000247695.1. Next base: position 9,625,371 of record NW_004624821.1, on the reverse strand, counting down.
TTAGTGGTAGCTTAGTGGTAGGGTGTAAGAGCCTGGGTTCAGTCCTGAGCACTAGGAAGGAAGGAAGGAAGGAAAGAAAGAAAAAGAAAGAAAGAAGAAAGAAAAGAAAGAAAAGAAAGGAAGAAAGAAAAGAAAGAAAGAAAAAGAAAGAAGGAAAGAAAGAAAGAAAGAAAGAAAAAGAAAACAAAAGGAAAGGAAAAGAGGAGAGGAGAGGAGGGGGAGAAAGGAAGAGAGGAAGAAAGGGAAAGAAGGAAATTTTCATATCCTCAGTATTTTGTAAATCCATATTTCAGTTTAGATGAAAAGTTCTATACCTGGAAATCTAAGGGAATGTATTTTCTGAATAAATTGCACCTTGCATGATTTTTGTCTTTGACTTTGTAAGTCTTATTCAAAGTATTTACATCACATCTTACAAATATACTTTATTGCTTATCATTTCAAAATAAAGCTATATGCAGGTTTTGTCATGTAGGCTCTGCAACCGGAACACCACCACCAGATTATACCTCTGTAAGACCTCTTGTACAGGGCTTCCAATGTATATCAGTAATCCCTTCTTTCCAGTAATCTAAGTTAGTTTCACCTAGTTTCTTAAATGCTTTTTAATTTAGTTCTCACAAGAATGTAAAGCTAAACATAACTCCTCTCTCTCTTTTTTCTAACCTGGTGCTTTCTGATCTATTTTACTTAGGGGGATATTACTGCATCAGAAAAACTGTTCCTAAATACCACTTGGCTAAGCTTGATCCATTTCTGTTCAATTCTTTGTTTCCTTTTTCCTTGCTTACTCTCTACCAAAGACTAAAATTACATAATTCCTTGGTAACAGTCCCTGGGTTCTCATTTTGAAATTGACAATATGGTAGCAATTGCTGTGTTGCAGAGATGGAGATTAACAATATGACCTCTTAGGGAACATTTATATATATATTTTTTTCTAAATAATCTATTTACTATCATGCACTACATTATGTTTTAGTCAATGATGTCAATGATATATGACAATGGCTTTATAATATTATAATGGAGCTAAAAATTTCCTATTGTCTAGTATTTTTTCAAACCTTTTTAGTTTACAGATATGTTTATATACACAAGTGTTTAAAACCATGCTACACTGTTCATTACAGTAACATGATATACAGGTTGGTAGCATAGGAACAATAGACTGTCTTATAGCCTAGGTATATATAGGCTGCACCATTTAGATTGGGTAAGTACCCTTTGTGATGTTTACACTGCAACAAAATAACCTAATGATGTATTTCTCCAAGCAGAAATCCAACATGGACACATGACTATAATTTTTTTAAAGTTTTACACATAGTAAAAATAGTTTCTTTACGATAAAGTGTAAAGATGAAGTAGATGCAAAGTGGGAGTATGGCAGATTTTAGAGAACAGTGGCTTTGTTAGTGTCTCTGTGTTCTCATGGAAACTCATAACATTCAAACAGGTACTTCTAATCTTCATAAATTATGCATAATAGACAAAGAGAACTATAGATCTGGTGATTTTAAACTAGGTACTCTAAGAAGACTACCTAGAATAGAATAAGAATAAGAATAAGAATAAGAATAGCATGTCTATAGTGACCTGCGTTGAATATTCTCAGAGGTGAACTTATCTACAAAATAGAGGCTGACCACAAAAGCACTTGTGACAAGGGAGATAACTTTGAAGTTTTCTTCTCTTACCCACAGTCACTGACCCTGATAACCTGATGTGGATAAACCAATATACCCTTCCCTCCCAAATGTGCCTGAATATGCTCCAGAAACAAGAACAAAGAACCTCAGTGAACATCATGTGTGTAGGACAACCTCTAATTGTCCTATCTAACATTAAGGTATCTTTCCTTCCTCCAAAGAAGAGTATAATGTGGGAGGAGAGTATAATCTAGGAAGGAGAGGTGATGATGGGAAATCAAAGGATCCTCCACAGAGTAAGGGATAGAGGGCTGAAGGCCCTCTCCCCAGCCTGCTCAGACTCTAGATGTGTTTCCTTCCCCTCTTTCCATCTAAGGGTACACAAGATCTGGGGTAGACCATTTGTCCTCTCTCATGCCTGCACTAAGGTTGGTTCAAGCTTGAACCAGGAAGGGAAGACCAACATGAATGTTCAGAGAGGCCTGTTACCGCTCCAACAAAATAAGTCCATTTCCTTGGATGATTTTGCTGCTGTAATGCCCCATTTCTTGGAAATTACTGTTGTTCGGTGAAGACAAAGCCACACTGACTTCCTGTTTCCTCTCCTGATCAGGAAGTTTCAGCATCTCCAGCCATCTGCAGTGGGCGAGTGTATGGAATCTTGTCCTGGACCAAAGGAGTTATCACCCTGGGAAGTGAAGGATTCTTCACAGAGGTTCATCCTTACACAAGGTGGATCATGGAAATCATGAGTACCCACTGAGGTGCCCTTTCAGTGTCATGTCTGCATGATTTCTACACTGGATCCACAACTCTCTTCATCTTACTTACTCTTCATCAAAATTCAAGGTGAAAACATTCAATAAAAAAGACACCCCACACTTAGGACTACTGCTTTGTTTATCATGAAAATTTTGAGAATGGTGAGAAATTTAGCAACATTTCCAACATTTGTTCATTCTTACAAAAATTATTGAACCCGTGCACGTGACAATTGCAATAGTGGAAATGAGAAATAATCTCTAATAGAACACAAAATTAATTATTTGGGTGGTGGAGTTAGAGGAGGAATCATAAAAGAGGCAGGTAAATTAGGGACAGATATCATACAACTGAGAGCACAGTTGATTAAAATCCAGGGGAAGAAGCTTAACGTGTCCTGGAAAAAATACATGAAAATAAGTAACACATGATGGTAGAAAATAAATTGTAGAGAAGGAGAAATAATGTAATAAAGATTCTATTATGTCCTGTCCTTGGTGGCCCAGTAATATTTCTTCATCTGTCTTCTTTCATAGCCTCATACCCACGTTCACTCAAGTGCTGTCTCTGATTTGCTGCTGCCCAGTGCTTCCTGCTCCCTTAAAGAATCACAGCTATATTTGTGCCTACAGTTTTTTAAGTGACCAAGTGAGCACTTCTTACAACTCATGCGTGCATCCCTGGGGGTGTGCATGCGTGTGTGTGTGTGTGTGTGTGTGTGTGTGTGTGTGTGGTACTTGGGATTGAACTCAGGGCCTTCATACTGAGCTACATCCCCAGCCCTTTTTATATTTTCTATTTTGAGGATAGATCTTGCTAAATTGCCTAGCCTGGGCTCAAACCCACCATTCCTCTCCTCAGCAGGAGATTACAGGCATGTGCCACCATCCCCATTTCTTCAACTCCTGAATTATGTCTTTAGCAATTAATAAGAATTTTCCAATTATTTTCCAAAGGAATTGGTTGCATAATTCTCCACAGCAGCCACTTCAGAGCTGTTCTTTCCTCAAACTTCCAATGCATTTTTCAGCTGAATGCCTCTGCTTTGTGAACAAGAGGAGGTATTATCTGGTACAGCCTGGCATCATTAAACCTGCAAACATGCCTAGGCTTTGTTGTTTGTTTCACTCTTTTTTCCCTGTGCTTCCTCCTACAGTGGAGGAGTGACCTTCTTGCCTTCTGACTTTGTCTCTACCTGGGTATGGATCCCATCTCCCTGACTTCCTCATGGATTTGCTTAATTATCTCCTCTTTTGTGTATCTTCTCACTTCTTTGATTTGTGTGTATGTATGCATATATTTTTAAAATATTTATGGGGATTATATTTTTATACATATATATGATGTGTAATAATC